>VYXC01009416.1:150870-205421 GCA_013397175.1 Platysteira castanea | reverse complement strand
CCCTCCTCAATCAGCAGCAAGTTTGTGTTGCCCCCGAGGAACGCAGTCACCCGGGCTTTGTTTCCCTTTCAAGCATCCATTTAAAAAGACGATGGATATATAGATAGATGGGTAGGTGGGTGGTTTATTTGCGCCGAGCCACGTTTCATGGCATCCCGAAGGGCAGGCGGAAGGCGGGGGAGATGGCTGTGCCATTGCTATTATATCTGGGGGGGAGGGAAAAAAAAAAAAGAGGGGGCGGGAGGGGGAAGCAGGGGTGCTTTGGGAAAACGTTGGAGGTAGATGTGCCACCTTTGCCCCCGCGGCGGCTCTGCCCCCCGTGTCACCCAGCTGTTGATGCGCCGCCGCTGGCCAGCGCTCGCCGCGCCGGTGCCGCTCCCCGCGGCAGCTCCGTGGGGGCCCCACCGTGACCCCCCCACTCCCCGCCGCCATCCCGGGGAGCCATCTTAGGGCTCCCGCGCCCCCGGAGCGGGGGCCGGCGCCGGCCTCGTCCACGTCCACGGGCGTTCGCGGCGCTCCCGTGGTCGGTGCCCCCCGTCTGGAGCAGGAGGGCTGTGCTTTCCCTGCTTCTCCGCTGCTTGACGGGGAACAATTTTACCTCCCCTGCTTGGGTAGATCCGTTTCACAGTCATCTCTCTTGCCAGCCCGAATTCCCAGCACGTATATTGTGCCGTTCCTCCATTTTTCCCCCCCACCCAGGCATCAAGTTTTGAATCGCACTCAGGAGCCTCTCCTTCCTACAGGTGCATGTAGGAGTAGACTGTTGCGCTAGTCAAAGAGCTCGCGAGGAAGGATCCTTGCGAGGAGGTGGTGTTTTGCCTCTTTGCTGTCATCTGCATAAAGAGGACTCGATTATTATTTGGAAGGTTTATTTTTTAAATTCTCGCGAAAAGGCAAAACCGAACACCATCCTTTGACAGAACCGAAGCTTATCCTTTTACAATGGGTTCATGGCTGTGATTTCTAGTGCGAAAGACAGCAGAGCTTTATGAAAGTGTTTATCTCAGACAATATTGGATCTTCGCTTGTGGGAGGCATCCACGCATTTTTCTTTGAGAATGCAAAGCAGGGCAAGATTTAACTTGCTCACAGGACTTCCCCCTCTACCTTGCTGCTTATTCTTAATTGAACAATGCGTAAGAATTTTAAACAACTACTCTTTCAACCAATATAAATTGAGAGAGTAGTAAATGCTAAGGTCCTACACCAAACTTGATCTTAAGGGGTAGGTGTATTTTACTGACTAAACACGAGGACAGGAAAGCTTCCATCCAGTTAGAAAAAGACATTGTGAGTGGGAGAATCAAAATGAGAAGTGTTTGTGTCTCAACACTTAGATCAATCTTGAAGTTATAAAACTGCTTCCTGAGCATTTTTTCTACTGTTCAATTGTATACACCACAGCACAAGTATATGCACATATATATCTGGATATGGAAGCATCACACTGCCCTGAGGTCTTAAAACAATCTTTTTGAATTAGGACCCATTTTAGTGTGAAAAAATTATAACCAAGTACTTTTTTCCCTTTTGTCCCACAGAGGTGAACTATGCAAGTAGCACCAGGATTCCTCTCCCTGGTGACGGACCAGCTATTCAGTCAAACAGTTCAGCACCATCCAAGCAAACTGTTCTATCTTGGCAAGCTGCAATCGATGCTGCTAGACAAGCAAAGGCTGCCCAAAATATGAGTACCACCACAGCCCAGCCTGTAGGATCTCTCTCCCAAAGAAAACGCCAGCAATATGCCAAGAGCAAAAAACAGGGTAATACGTCCAATAGTCGGCCACCCCGTGCCCTTTTCTGTTTATCCCTCAACAATCCAATACGAAGAGCCTGCATTAGTCTAGTAGAATGGAAGTATCCTTTGTTGCAATTTGCTTTTTAAATGATTTTCTTACATTTTCTGATTGTGTCGAGGGGATTGTTTTACGGGATCTCTTAGAGCATCACAACTTAAATGTTACTTCACTTGTACATGTTGGTAACTGTCATTCATGTCAATGTAGTCAAATTGGGTTCAGTTGCTGTTAAAGATGGTCTCTTGTGTCATATTGACACAGAATATCATTTACGGAAGTAGGTAGCTCAAAGTTAGAGAAGAGCTCATAGCTGTTCCTTTTTTCTGGGAGAAGTTGGGGGAACATTTTCAAGCGTACATTATATTCCAGCAAATCTCTATGTTGTGTTTTTTGCCTTTCCAAATAAGGATGAATGGGTAGGAATGCATTTAGCTGTCCAGTATTAGGGAGATGACCAAAGGTGTCAAACCTGTATCTTCCATATTGCAATTTGGTGTATTGCCATTAGGGCAAGTGAGTCAGATGTAGAAATCTTTTTGAAAAGATTGGTTTTTTTCCCCGGTACTAAAAGTAGGGAAGATTTTTACTTAAGCCAAGGAGACATTCTAAGTACAGACAAGTGTCTGAAATATATTAATCTTCTGAGTTTGTACAACTTATGTCTACCACCAAACATGTTTATTTGGAAGCATGTACATCTAGATGGGAGGTCAGAGATGCTGGCTTGTGTTCATGATGACCTGTGTGATGGGAAGCATGGCTTTTTCTTTAGTACACTGGTTGTGATGTGGAAATACATGTATTTCTCTGGCAGAACTGATAGCATGTTGGTTTGGTATGTTATTTAATTACCAAGAAAAGGTTTGAAAGAGAAAATAGTTTTGCTGAGGTACAAGGAGAAAAATGTTAGCCTATTAGCCATGGCAACATCCCTGTAATGGGAAACAGCTGTTCAAGACAGTAGATTACTGAAGTAAAACTCAATTTGTTACTATAAACAGAACGGTCAACCTGGCAATAAGAGCTGTTACTCATTTATAGGGTTGGTGTTTCGCAGTTCTTTGTACAAAATTCAATTGCACATTAAAGATAGTGAAATGGTTTCTTCTTTCATTTAAACTGGTAGAAGTCCAACTAATTTCAGTAAATTGGCCTCTCCTTGGCTAAGGTCAGGTAAATGAAATTACTGTGGATCTAGAGTGGAATAACTCAGCGAGAATTTGTCCCAGTAGCACCACATCATAAAACAAGGTTGTCAGTCTTGTGATGATATCAATTGCTCACTCCAGCCTGGAAAATGCTGTTGTAACTTTATTTTGTACACAATATAGCAACTGTTGATGTTGATCTGCTTTGTAGACATAAATGTGACCCTCAAAGTGACAAACTTTTAATAGGCCAACAAACAAAATTCAACGCATCTAGTAGGACATATGGGCTTTGTAGGGCTTTTTTTTTTTTTTTTTTCTTTTCCCTCCTTTTCTCCCAGGGAACCATTTAAACTGGTAAAAATATGCTTTTGAATACATTTAGTACTCTTACCCCAGTCTTTTATGGGACTCTTATGGAAACATATCCAGATGCTGTGCATCAAATACAGGAAAAGATGCCAAAAATCATTAATGAGGTCCAAAGTACTTCTTTTCCAAATTTCCACAGATAGGTTGATCTGGGTACCTCCATGTTTCTAGTCATTAAGAGTAGTAAAATACCTTGGGAGAAAGGAAAATCAATGATGAACTGAAGGATCAGCTTCATATGCATGAATTTTAAGAAAAGTAAGAAATTTTTTTCTGGAAGACAGGAGGTATCTCCAGGTTTCCACAGCTGTCATCCAGCTCTAGTATAAAAAGCAGAGCTGCAGTCCACGCTGTTGTCAGTGTGAAAGTCTGTAGCCTCTCTTTGTGTGGCTGCCAAGCCAGCCATGATATTCTATTTTCTACTCAACGCACCTAAACTTTCATCTGTCCTGGCCAAAGCCAGGATTCAGGAATGCAACTGTCAGAGACATGGAAGGGCTCAGAATTTGTCTACGATAATTCTACAGCTTTCTAGCTCTCCTATAAGAGAATAGTTTTGATTTTCTGGGAATCCTTCTCATACTGTACTGTGAACTATATTTCAGATTATTTTCCTCCTTTGGTTAAATGTATATTAATGAGACCTACATAAGTATGTGAGGACAGAGTAGCTCCATGATTATTCCTTGCCCATTACGATGACCCACATGTTGATTTAAGAGTGGATAATTATATTCATCTTTGGGATTTAACATAAAGTGCTCTGTGACAGCATGAGTAATAGTTTTCACTCTTTTCAAAAGAAAGAGGACGTTGAAGGATCATTGTGATGGAAAATAATATGGTATATATAGTGCTATAACTAAAGGTGATGGAGTGTTTGTCAGAGTTATCAGTCAAAAGATTGTCTTAAAGTAAAACTTGTTTTACCATTGTTGATGCTGAAAGGAGAACTAGACTTAAAGGTTTGTAGATACTCACAAGTCATGAGTTCCTTAACAAGATTTTCCAGACCATTTGACATATTTATACTATTGTCTATTTTTGCCAATTGTGTGGCCTTAGCTGTTTACATCCCATTCCCAGAAGATGATTCTAATTCAACTAATCATAATTTGGTAAGTACTCTGGAATTTTTATTTTATATTTGTTTGCTATGCTTTTAACATGATTAACTGCTAGTATTTGAGACCACACTAAATACAGGTAATTTCTTCCCTCCAAAATGGTATATAGTGATACTACAAAATATATATGGAATTGCTTTGTGGTTTTTTTTGTCCCCAGTAGCAAGTGCTTGTCATGTGTTCGAAGTGAGGGTGTTTATCAGTAAAATTCTTTGGAGAGGAATGTGCATTAATATTATGCTCTGTGTGTCCATATATTTGTGTGGCATAAATAATTTGTGTTTCTGTTGCTTATATTGATTACATATATTTCCTAGCTGTTACTGTCTCTGACACTTGTTTCAGACTTGAAGGTTTACTGCCTTTCCTAGTGTACTTGTCTACTCTGTTTGCAGTTTTTGACGATGTATTTGGCTGTTTATTTTACTAGATATTTTAATTTTTAATGAGAGGATGGTGGAGGATTTTACATTAATACATTTTAAAGTGATAGGAACATCAATGTGAATTTTCAAAGCGGTCACTTCTGGTATAAATGATCTTTCAAAAAAAGGGATGGTACTGCAGTAAGTGGTATGTAGAAATGTATTTCTTTGATTGAAAATAGTATACTAGGGCTGTGCTTGAAAAGATAAAATGGAACCTAATTTTTTAAAATTTTCTAAAACTTACAAAGGCTATCACTCAAGGGTAATATTGAATTACACTGCAATGATTTTGTTGTTTATATTAAACTCCATCTTGAAATAGTGGAGTTGAGTGGTCTCGTGCACTCAAAATCTGCATGTGACTCTTTGGATGGGAGAGGAAGTTAATGAAATAAAGAACTGGATACCAGTAAGTAGGTAATTTTGAATTCATTTACCTGGAAAATTAGGGTTGATATGAGATCTTCTATTTTATGAACGTTTGCATGATTTGTGATGTCTATGTTCTTATTTTTCTAAAAGGAATTACTTTGTGCAGATGAGCCATTTTTAATTTTTTTAAATCGAGATTAAGGAAATATGGACAATAAAAATTGCTGATGAAAGACAGAATAATTCAGGTCAATGTAAAGAACGAGTTATGCAGCTGTGTATCCAGCCAACCAACAGACTTTCCTTTTTTTTCCCCTGAGAAATTCAGGGCACAAATCTCCATAGCTGTCAATCCACCCCTCCATCCGCTAATAACTAATTTCAGAAAGCGTTACATGAAAAGGGTAAAGTAGTTATTTGTGTCAGAGGCTAATCATTTTGGAAAATGTTTCTAGCATTGGTTTTGTTAGGTTATTGTCTGGTGTTTCTGACCCAATTTCAATTCTACAATGTGCTAGAATTTAGAAAGACAACGGACATTTTCATCCCTGATGATTTTTCTCTTTTTTCATCTAATGTGGCCAGGTTAGTCTAAGGAATAATAATTTATGTGGATTTTTTTCCCTCTTAGTAGGAGATTCTTAATCCTTATGTATTTCAAGTAGAAGGGTTCTTGAACCCTCCCCATTATATGTATATAAAGTTTACTTGACCATTTAAATTATCTCAAATTCTCATTAAATTTTAATCCTGTTTATCCTGAAGTTGAGTCATTCCACTAAATTTGCTCAAAGAACAGAATTTATACTGACAGTGTACTTTCAGTTGCTAGGACAGATTTAAACTCAATGAGGGAGCAGACAGACACGTCCTGTGTATTCAATCTAATAAAATAAATAGTTCTGGAATGAGCAGCATTGGCTTTTCTTATGACTGAGGTTCTCCAGCATGAAATACCTCAACCAGTGGTCTGGGTTCGTGTCTCTCCTCTGGTATTTCAATGACAATTTTCTTCTGTTAGTGTGGATTCAAGTGTACTGTGAGGGAATGTAGTAGAAGACCTGCGTTAGAAATCTTCAGGCTTGCTTGGGAACCTGCTGGATCCTGTGTTTCCTGCTGCTTGAGGAGTATATGTCAATAAGTGTTTGAGAGAGGGCTGTGTCTTACAGTGGGAGAAGGGATTATCCTCTTAATAATGTTCAGATCTTTTGTCTGGTTTGTGAACAGACCTTATAGATGTGGCAGGATTGTAGCTCCCTACGTGTAGACATGGATGCCTGACCTGAGCCCTACACCCTGATCTTGCTAGGAGACTACCCCACTATGGCTTTAATTCAAACTCAGCTTCATAAATTTTAGTTTGCATATGGATATTATATCTAGCTTGGTTCTCTCAATATTGCTTCATTGAATTGAATAGATGAATTGCTTTCCATCAGCCAGCTGAACTGGCTCTCTTTTTAATAATTTGTAAACAGAAAAATGAAGTATTTATACACGTGGGGTTTTTCTGTGAATACAAAGTAGACATAATTTGTAATCAGCCTCAGAACGAGGAAGCAATGATATGAGAGCAAAAACCAGTGGAACATTGGTACCTAGGAACTAGAAATGTGAACGTTTCCATTTTGGTTGGGCTCATGAGAAGGTACATATGTATTGAGAATTTGAGCAGTCCATGTGTTCATCCTTTATGGCTTGGGAAGTTTGCAGTGGCAACCTCAATGCAAGGATGTGTGTGCAGAGCAGGTATTCACTCCTCTCTGTGGCGGGGTGTTAGAGGGCAGAGTCTGTATGATGGAGTTTCCAAGATCTGTAAGAGAAACCTGAGAGAGTTTCTGAGTCTGTCGTGGCCTGTGACTGAGCCAGTGCAACACTGACCATGTGTCAACCACCCAACCTCTGGTTGAGTGAGCCCTGTTCTTCCTTTCTCGTTAATGTTTCCACACGTGGTACCTAACCAACACAAAGTCAGTTGTATGCTGCAGTAGTAATGGCAAAATAAATTTTATAACCAAATAACCAAAAATATAACAAATATTTTAAGAAACAGGTGTATGTGTCTTAAGAGAAATAGTAAATCAAATGTAGGCATACTCATGTATTTTTAAAAAATAGATGGTGTCTTGGGTATCATTTATTCTTGGAAATGAGTCTGTCTTTAATCCTAATTATTTTAAGATAAAGGTCTGTGAGAGGGTTCCACAACCTTCCTTTAGGAATTGTAGACTATTTATAGAAAACTGACAGTGCAAGTGGAGTGTAAGGATGGTTAAACTGTGTGTTTCTGTGTTGGTCACTTGTCTTTGATTTGCAAGTTGTGATGTTTTTGTGATAGAGCCAGCAGCACGCTATATGATATTTATAATAATTTAGGGAAGCAAGAAAAGGTTTTTTCGTTGTATTGGTGACTGAATTAAGCTGATGGTAATAATAAGCAATGGTGTTGTAGGATAGGAGTCCCTTTCATTATTAGTTTTTTTGTATGCCTTTTTGTCTTCTGAATGCACAGGCTCTGGTTTGTGTTTTGCCTTTTTGCCAGTCTCTGGGATCAAGGGGGCACTACAGTTACCTTCTTGCTCCGTGGATTCACGGTCACACATCCTCTCTCAGGAAAGAGATGTTAGTAGTGAGCGATACAAAACAAAGCAGAAGTGCAGAATCAAATTCAGACTGGACTGTGCTTGACCACTTGCCGAGTGCTACAGTCCTCTGTTCAATGGGGAATTTTGTCTAATCCTTTGTCTAAAACACCTTGATGTGTCTTTGATGTATGCCAGGAGAGGCAGGAGGAAGGGATCTTTTCTGTATTTTGACTGGAGTAGTTCTCTCGTGGCTGTATGTGTTGCATAGACTGCAGTACAGAGTGATGAACTTTAAAAACAGTTACTGAACTTAATCCTGAATTCTGCTTCATTAATAATTAGTCCTTAATAATTGAATGTGCTAACACAAGTGGGCCCTGTTCTTCTCCAAGCAGATGGATGAAACGACTATTGAACTGAGAAGTTTTCTGTTAGAGCAGAGCAGAGGCAAGGTACTTTGGGATCAAATCCTGATTAGCTCACTGTTTCATATTTTAAGGTAGTTTCTTTCATCTGCCTTCAGAAGTTTCAGGTGATCTGAACTTTCCATGCTTGATTGAGCTCTCCTTTTTGGAAGTGTTTCTTGTCTGAGCTTGATAAGAAGCAGTTTCTAGCAGAAAGGGCTTCCTGTGTATATCTTTCTTCTGTTTCTGTCTTTTCCTTTTTTCCCCCTCATGTTTGGTATGTTATTTCCCTCCATGTCTTTTGTCTTTAAATTCCCACTCATTTCTTTCTTGTTATCTTTTGCTTCTACCCTCTGGCTTCCCTCTGTGTTTTCTCTTCTGTTTGTCCTCTTGTGCAGCATGCTTTTCTCTATCTCGTTCTCCCACCTCAATTTATCTTCCTGGTGTCATCCTGCTGTCCCATGTTCTGTTCTGTGCTTTCCCTCTCGCTGCCTTTCCCATTGCCCTGAGTTGCACTCTTTCTTTATCATGTGCAGGCAGCCCAGCACAATACAAGTCTGGATTTTGGCTGCGGTCAAGACATTGTTGGTTGTCCTTTTTCTTTCCTTCTTTTTAATAAGTAAATATGAACAACAACAAGGCATCCATCCATCCAGAGCTGATGAAAACGACACCCATGAAGTCTGAGTCTTTGGTTGCACTGCATCTCTTGTGACTAGGCCCCCAAGGTTTGCAGCAGTGACACTGTTCTACTTGAGAAGAGATTGACAGCAGAGTCAGGGGGTGGGAGACCCAGCTGTATAAATTACAGCAAACTGGCAAAGTCCCATGAGTAAAGAGCTTGCCTTTAATGCACAAAGGGCCCCTAAAGTTAATTAAAGTGTCTGTGCCTCTGATAACAGGATTCTTCAGCCTTGTTTGAGTACCATGGTCAGTGGGGAACCCTCTCAGAGTGAGGCTCTGTGCTAGAGGTTGTCTCTCCAGCCTGTGCTTGCAGAGCAGGTCAGGTACTGATGGTCCTGGATGCCTCTTCTTTATCCCAGGCAGTTGGGACTGGGAGAGCCGTAGTGGGGGACACTGCTACAGAAAGGTAATGTTTGTGTCCTACTTTCAGGCTAAGACTTCCTCTGTAAGTAGCTTTTTACGTGGCTCTTTGAGTCCCTTCAGCAGGAGGAAAGCCAGCGTTGTGCCTTCAATCTAGGGCACAGCAGGAGAGTACTCTGAGAAGAACCGGTTGAACTCTTGACTTAGAGGTGTCAGGCTTCCTGCCCTTATCTCATTAGCAACTCGATGACTCATTCAGTTCGAAGGCCACATGACTAATTAATCCGTCCATTGAAAAGGTTGATGGTTTTTACCTTGCACCCAGTTATCCTCCAGACATCAATTATCTGAATATATTGTTGTAGAATTCTATAAATTTTAAACACATTTAGTAAATAATTGTAAAGATTTTTGTTTAATTGCTAAGAGTTCAATGTTGTATCTTAGAAGGGCTTCTATGTTTATCTACTGTCTTTTCTTTGTTTACTTTTTCAGCTCAAGGGTCTTTAAGGCCTGGCTCTCTTTCCACTCACTTAGAAAATCTTCCAATCTAAATAACTTTTTGATACTGTGTTTCTGATATTTTTCTATCTTTGGATTCTTAGCTAATGCTCTCTCCTAATGTCTCTGCTAGCTGGCATGAAAGTCACCCAAGTAAACTTTTCAGGAAAGATGCAAGATAATTTGGACTCCACTGAAAATACTTCACTTTGCTTGGGAGAACATGGTGGAGACCTTATAATGACTTGTGCCTACTTAGGCAAGCCAGCCATACTAAAGATACCAGATTAATTTGTTGTAAGAGAAAACATCATCAAGTTTAATCTGAAAAAGGTTTAAAAATATAGGATCTGATTGTAACTGATATACCAGAGGAATTTTACATTGTCCATTGATTCAAGTCAGTGAAAGGTATTTACATGTCTTTGTATGAATAGGCAGGAGGGGCCTTGAGAAAGTCAGTAGTTCAGTTCCAAAAAAAAAAATCCCCACACAGGCTTAAAACAAGAAGACTTGGATCAGCTTTTTTATGTATATGCAAATGCTGTGAGGGATGTTTTGATAATTTTTTTGCTATTTTCATGTACATTCATACCCTGACATGTATTTTCTCCTTCAAAAACCCATGAAATAACTATTTAACTACAAGAACAACATGCCTTATCTTTCTGAAAATTAATAATAATGTTATTTGATGGTTATTAGGTGAGACAGAATGCATCAGTAAGTAACCTTTGCACATTTGCAAGAATTTCCTAATAGAGGAATTTCTGCAGAGTTTCTGCAAGGGGATTATTAAAAAATATTGTAATGTTGTACTCAGCCCTATCTTTCTATTTCAGTTTCAGTTTTTTGTTTATTATTACTGTCAGCTCAAAACTTCAGTAATATGCATTAACTAATTATTATGGATTACTTTGATTTTTTTCAGTGCAGATTTTGAATTTAGAAAATTTTCTTTCCCTTTGGCTTTTAATGCACACCTCTGCAAAACAGATGAAAATTTGGAATTGTTGGTGTTTTAGTCCCACTTTATCCTGCAGTAAGTTCCTGGGCCTCTCTGTGCTGCACTACCCCAGTGATAAGAAACAGCTCTTGAATTTTTCTGGTGAATGTAATTGCATGTGTCAAGTCCATCTCTAGCTGTGAATGACACAGAAATTTTATATCACACTCTGGTTTAGGAAGAGAGATGTTCCCAAAGGAAAAATATGACCAGGATGACTGGTAATTTCTAACTGGTAGAAAGGTTGTTCGGGTTTGTAGAAGTCAAGTATTTGTTCCTCTTTAGTTTATTTTGTATGTCCCAGTACAACTTAATCCATGCTGAAGTAGCTGGATCCTAAAATGTCTGTTTGGAGTACAGGGGTATGTGAAGATCTGCAGTTTGGTGTTAGAGATTTCAGTTAATGACACTACAGAACTTTATTTTTTTTTTAATGCAAGAGAGAGCTTCTCAGTTGCCCAGACCAGAAGGCCTTATACAAAAAAGATGTACTTAATCATTCCCATTTGAAAGGAAATGTTTTTTCCATGTTCAAAGTTACAAGCTTGTTCCTGTGGGGAATTCCTACTAAGGGCTTGTCTCTTAAAGAGATTTGCTGGTAGTGCACTACTGGCAAACTGCCTGGGGAGAGAGAGCATACACCAAAAAGAGTTCTTTTTCTATTATAGCCTAAAGTCAGTCTCCAAACAGAATAGTGCTGCACTGGTAGAGAAGGCCTTTCTTTTTTTGGGTTTCTTTATGCTGTGGAGAGCAGTAATTCCCCACTCTTCTTTTCACTTACTGGCTGCCTGATGAAGATATGCCTGTGAAATGTTTAAGTATAGACTGGTTGTAATAAAAGTAAATCTGTTCATTTAAAAACACAGAACAATCATATTAGTTACTGTATCAGTTGAGTGGTCAGTGGGGAAAGTAGTTAGATTTGGTATTCAAAGCTGTAATTGAAATACAAATTGAGCATTTAAGATGAGCAGGAGAAGTTTGTACTTTTTAGGCAAACTTGTGAAATAGAGTAAAAGTTGATTTTGAAATGCTCTGAAAAAACCCATGAAAAATCTTGGTGATAAAACTAGTTTACTGACTTTATGTAAATGACTCGTTTACTCCAATATTGAGTATGTAAATCTAACAAAATACTAGTTATTGTTTTATTCCTTGACAATAGCTGCTATTCTACAGGAAACCCTGAAAATTGTTTCTGAAAGCTTTACTCAAAAAATGAACACATGCAATTGAGAAGCTTTGTGTTGCCGTGTATCAATTGCACACCAAACACAGATTGCCTTAGGTGTTACTTGGATTTTCTCTATGAAACCTGTTTTAAAACTCTAGGTTGTGCAGGGTATGGGTGTTTCTTTTAAAAAGATGTTCACATCAGATATATATTAGGCTTTGAGAACTGTTTGTTTTTAACATGGTTTGTGTGTGACTGCTCTGTGTTGAAATACCACAGAGTTGGGATCCATGGCTTTTGAAAGTGCTGGTCAAGGCTGGCTTGCTTAATTTGAATAGAACTGGAGTAGTTCTGTGTGCTTTTAGAAAGCTGGTCCTGGAGTACTTCAAAAGACTCATGTAGCTGTTAAATCAACTGAAATGCAGTTTCTAATCTGGTGAGCTTTAATGACAAACTGTTTTCAGTCATGGTTAATTGAATGTGTGATTTGGTTTACCATGCATTTTGCAAGAACTCAGATTTGTTTATCCTTCTGTCATACACCCAAACCTTTCTTTTGCAAAGCCATCTGCAAGAATAGGGCCACGAAGAAAGGTTAAATGCATACATAGAGATAGTGGGAGAATATTAATTAGGATGGAAGTGATGTCTTTTTTTTGGTCATTGTATAATCATTTATGATAACATTTTCATTTAATGAATTGCAAATTGAATATCATTGTATTTCCCCCCCACTGCCTGCCTCAGAAGAGACTGAGACTCAGAAGAGATGAGTGTCATATCTGCTTATATAAAATTCACTCTGTAAAACCAGTTAGTTGCTTACAATTTTTTGATTTTGTTTTTCATGGTTATTTTTATGAAGAAAAGGGCTTTTAGAGTTCCATTTTTTTTTTTTTTTTTTAAAAAAGCCTTGATTAAGCAGTGTGGTATTTCTCAGAAATGTAGGTGCTTGACTTCAGCATTTCAAACAAACTTTAAATAAAGATTTGAGATGTATGCTCATAATTCAATGATTTTCAGTGAAGTCAGCACAGCTGATCATGATAAATAAATTGACTTTTCTATGTTTGTAGGGACTGATTAAACTTTGAAAACATAGGCAGATTGATTTGCATGGATTTATTTAGTTATGAGTCAAAACATTTTCCCCCCTTCTTTAATATTAAAAGGTATTATTCCAGTACATTTTTGGTTTAGATGCATGACTAGAAGTTTGGTCAATGTCTAACTCTGTTGCTGATTTTTTCCCACAGCTTGATTAAGCCAAGAGGGTATAGAGCTGTTACCAGTTTGCGATCTTGTGGAATTATACCTTTGGGTGATGCCATTATTAAGGACCTGAATCTTGTTATTTGTTAGTGTGGCAAATCACATGATGCAAACCATGGTCTGTGTTGGTTGGTAAAGGTGAAGGGATCACAGCAGACAAAGAACCTGCAGAAGCTCAGAATGTAGTCTTCAGATTTATTTTTGTTGCAAATTTTCTAATAATACATCAAATATTAGTTTGAGGGAAATAGTTCAGCCCAAAGATTGATTTGCCCAACGTTTTTAATTGTCCTCCTCCATGTGATACAAACCAGGTGATATGTTGAATTTAATCACACCTGACAGCTTATGTATGTTGTGCTGAGCTACCAGGCAGCATTTCAGTAAAATGTTGTGGGAGATCCAGTGGCACAAAGGAGCCTATAGAGCAGCTTACGTTTGTTCAGCACAAAGGAAATCTCTTTACAATGTGAGAATATGAGCATGAGAAGTGTTTGTTAATAAGGTTCAGTAGTTTGATAATTATACTTTTCTGGGTTGCTGACGGTGGCTGCAGAGTGCAGCAGCCTCCAGCAAGACGGCATTTTCTGCGGCTCAGCTCATCAGGCAAATGCTCTCCTTCCAAGGAACTGAGTAGCAAATACCCCAAAGCTGTATTATGTTTATCAGACATTTTGTTAGTGCAGTTTTCACTCTGTTGGATTTATTATGATGCCATTACTTATTTTTTTCATGTATTCATCCAGAATCCTTTAAAACACATACCAATGATGTGTGGCACAAACCAGTTATTCCTCATGAAATGATATTTAAGTAATTATACGCTTATCTTCATCACAAGCAGACTTAGTCGTTCTGAGTTCAAGTAACTTGTTTTTCCGTATTTTATTTCTTCCTATAGCAAAGGAAACATCTGAAAGAAAGCAACCTGCCAAATTATGTACCTCTTGTATGTTTGTTAAAATAAGGTCTCAAAATCTCTTAACACGACTGACTTCAGAAAAACTAAATGAAAAATTCAGCGATAAAAAGGAACAATGTTTAACTGAACTGTACCTACAAGTCTCATGGTATTAAATGATGATTTCTAGTTTGCACTTTGGTTGAAAGCTAGAGGTGAATAGTTCCAGGCACAAAGTCTGGGGCTGGCTCTGCCTCCTGTTGAGGAGCTGTGCCTCAGCTGCTCTAATTCTCGAGGCACGGTATAGACCAGAAAGCTTTTCTCCATTCTAGTACCAAGTTGAATGGTACTTAAAATGTTTTACATTTTTTATTAAATATAATGAAATGATCTCATTTAAGAGAAAGTCAGTAAAACATGCTTTTGGCAAAGACCATGTTTTTCTGGCCAGTGCTACAGTTCTGTGTTGGTGTGGTCACGGGGGTGTTGGTACAAGCCCACCCTAAGCTGGGCACGTGTGCCATCTGCATTCCTAATGCCATAAGAAGACCTTACCCTGAACTCGGAAACTCGCTGCAGGCTTTGCAGTCATAACACCCAGAGTTAATGCAGATTGAGCCCAGGTAGACTGAGCATGCACAGACCTGGCCTGTCAGCGTGGGTTAGACTTGCAACTTCCGTAAAGGACCTTGTCTCCTGTAGTAAAAGTCCATTGACCGCTTCCCACATCTCTGTTTTCCCTAAGCACTGCATGGCTGAGAGTGTGGATGAAAAATGCATGGGCTGCTGATTTAGCTTCAGCTTCTGAGAGCATCTGATTTCAGCCAAATAAAGCAGAAACAAACATTTCCAAGTTATTTTTACATGATTTTTGAGAACAGGAAGAGAGGAACTTTGTGTTCCCTCTTTCCCCCACATGCAGGCCACTTGTCATCCCAAAACTCAAGCAATGGCAGGCTGAAGGGATGAGGTTTTATTTATTTTCATGCTTATAGAACTGGTTATTTTCTTTAAAAGGAGCACTGAACTATGTGGGCTAACAAAGTCAAATAGTTTGATGCCATAGGGGAAAAGGTAAGAGAACATAGGTAAGACTTTAGCCAAGGACTTCAGCCAAGGACTTTGGGGATGAGCATTGAATATTTTAGTTTACCCTGAATTTCTTGGTATTCTTGGACAGGATATTTATCTGTTTATAATTTTAGTTTCCTGCCTATAAAATAGCTTTCTGCTTTAAAAGGTTGTAGAAAGGAAGACTAAGTTTGAGTCTGTGAAGCATCCAGATATGATGACTAGAGTTTGTATAGACTGTGGAATGATATCTAGGGAGTTCTCTTAAAAACAGTTACTTTGTCTTTATCTGGAAGTGGTTTGGCTGACGTTCTGGTGGATGCTTTCTGGAGAATTTTGTTGTTAGATGCTGTATTTTAAATTTGAGTACGTAGAGTGTTTTGGCAGCAAATTTTGGCGAAGAAAAAGTGATTGGTAGTGGCAATATAGGAACAGAAGGAACAGCCACTGTTCCCATAGTGATACAGCAAAAGCAGTGACATTTAGGTAAACAGCAGTAGGACAGGAAATTTGGGGGAGTTAATGTTAGATGTCTCAGAAGCTTCCATACTGTGTTTCATGTGTATCTGGAAATGCTAATGTTAAGCCTCTATTTGTTATATTAGTGGCAAAAGCACCCCTCAATATTTGGCTGGGAAGTTCAGTGATTCCTTGAACAGGTGGTCTATGAATGAAACCAAGGCAGGCAACAGAAACTGCACATGGCAAAAGAAAGGGTGATATTTTGAGTGTTCACATATAATGGGAGCTGTCCAACTGGTGGGAATGGTACCACTGAAGGTGTTTTTGAATTGTAAGATTCTGTCTTCAGAAATGTTAGTTTAAATCCCACATATCATTACTTAGCAATAAAAAGATAGAATCACAATCTTGGCCTGGGTTGGAAGGGACCTTAAAGATGGTCTAGTCCCAATGCCCCTTGCAGTAGATCAGGTTGCTCAAAGCCCCATGCAGCATGTCCTTGAACACTTCCATGGATGGAGAATAAATAGTAATGTTATATTCTTTGATATATGACTTTGTAAGATAATACTAAAACCATGAAATACTTCACTGTTTTTCACAACCATGAAATACTGAAATGGCACTGAATCTGCTGTTACAGAAGTACAAAACTTCTAATATTCTTAGTCAAATATTTCACCTCTAGTAAAGAACAAAGTTTACGTGTAGGTAATTCCGTCTTTGCATTTGGGATCTTTTGAGTTCAGACTTTTTTTTTGTGAGATGGATATTTGTCATGTGAAGAGGATTTAGTCTCTAAGAGAGAATTTTTCAACCAGCTGTGTAAACCACATTTTTGCAGAATGTGGAAGAAAAAGTGTAAACCCACAGAAATCTTACTTAAATCTTCAAACTATTAAAATGCAAGGCAATGTGTTCGTTTTATCCCACAAAACTATTTTGTATCAGACTCTTGTTTCCCCTTACGGAATTTTGAAGAGTTTGCGTTTGAGATATATGGCCTATCCTATTATTAGCCAGTAATCTCAGAGAAAATTCCTGGCAAGTGTGAAGGACAAATTAAGGTGCCAGAGGTCCAGGTATTCAGGCTGTTTTCCACTTAGTTGTTTATTCATTTCCTTTTTTCACATGTTCTCATTTTTCACAGGAAGAAAGCTGGTAGTGGAGGCTCTAAGTTGATGTTTTCACATAATAAGGTACTTTTAAACCTTGATAAATAGTGGGAAGCTTATCTGTTCTTCTGAGAACTAGATCTTGAATGATATGAACTGAAAGGTAACCTCATCAGCTATCAATGAACTTAAAGGATTTGGGTGTCTCTCCACAGTCATTGTGTGCACACTAATAGTCTGTGTAATTACAGAGTAGAATACTGACGCCTGCTCCTTGCTAAACTATTAGAGGTCTCTAATAATAGAGATACTTTGGTTTCTTGGGCAAGGGCAGATACGTGGGCTCCCATCTGTGTGAAGGAGGCATTTCCTCAGCTGACAGGCAGCACTGAGTGCCAGACACTCCAGCACAGGTCAGCTCTGAGCAACCTGAAGCAGGGGGATTCTGGAACATCAGCTGTTCCTGTGCTGCACAATTTGGAACCCCCTCACAGAGCGGGAAGAGAAGAGAGGGAAATCTTAGGGTATAAGAGCATAAGTTTTCCTACCCTTTCTTCTCTAAAACTTTGGAGGAGCAACCATGAGTAAAAAAGTCTGTGAGTTACATGGGTTTACTGTTCACAGAGACAGTTCAGGATGTTCCCTACTAAGCTCTGACTTTGTATTTTAGAAAAGACTTGCGAAACTGCAAATGCTGCCTTGCTTTTACTTGCTGTGACTCCACTCAGGAACAGTGCATATTAAAGTCCTACTGGAATGAAAGAAAATCCTTGAAGTTGAATCCTTAGATTTGAATGTTACTATACAAATTTAAGTTTATTATGGAATACTCATTTCTCTAAAAATTAAAAAGGGGTAACTATAGGCTTTCATCTCGGCCTAGAAAGAGAAGTTAAAAGGGCTTATCATTATTATTCTATCTAGAAGACAAAACCGATTTTTTTAATCTTAAAATTGTGTGTCCTTACGCAAAGACTGATTTATATTTATTTCTCTTCATGTATTGACTTGATTAGAGATGACTAGGTGGTGCTCTGAGACAACCCCAATTGCAGGGTGAATCATCTTAATGCCACTTTTTCATGGCTGCTCATATTTTAAATGAATGCATTTTACTTGCAGATAAGAGGTGTTAACCACGAACACTAAAAATATAATGACTTAGCTAATGAGTGATAAACTGCTGTGGTCTTATGATCACATGAAAATACTTGACTACCGTGGAGCAGAGAAGTCTTCAGCTTTCAGATTGTAATTAATTAAATGTTAGAATTGTTATAACTCTGAGTAGGATGTAGAGTCTCAAGGGATTGTAGATTTTTTTTTTTTTTTGCCAAGCCTAGAGTGTGGATATCATATATGGAACGTGCCTTCCTGAGTACCTAACTTAGTAATTCAACTACTGTACCTGTTTTCAAATCAGAAGCAGCTGATCTAAGTTAGTATGTTGTCATATGTAGTATTAACTCTGTTATGGATACTTTTTCTTGCATCTGCTTAAGTCTTTCCTAAAACTAAAGGCTGAATACAAAAGGCTGTGGTCCCCAGAAAATGATTGAAAAATTCACTCATCTTTGAAAGCCTATAAATAAGTACATGTTACAGCAAATTTGTCAAAAGATCAGAGGCAAAAATCAGAGTGGATTAATTTTTTTTTATAAATGTCATGACTTCATCATGGAATTTGCTCTGTCAGTAGCTGTTAGGCTGATAAACATTTATGAGAATTGATTCCTTCATTTGTAAGTTAGCCATGTGTTGCGTGTATCTTCACTCTACCAAAATAGTTGGAATCTGGCACATTTTATTCTAAAGCTTTTCCTAATACAATTTTTCTTCCCATGCTAAAATATTTTTATAAGCGGTGATATTTCAATGACGAAAATAATAACACTTTGAAAGACGTTAAAATTGGTGAATGGTTTCCCACAACTTCAGTAATAGTTGGATGCTGCTCTATTTTCCACTAACACGGGCGATGATTAATTGATAATTTGGTGATATATCTATACAAGCATGCTCTGCGTGAGTTAAGAAAAATAGCACATATTTTAGCTTAGAGTTGCTAGCTGTGGTTTTGTATAAGCTGTAACAAGCAGTAAAATGCGTGCTCTGGTTTGCAGTGACCTTCGTTGTTGGATAAATCGCAAGAAAAAAATAAAAATCAAAGACATGCTTAGAAATTCTTTGTTTGGAGGGCTAAATCTGGCCTGTATTCTGCTGTCCTAGTTGTGCATAGTGGTTGGAGACCTTTTCAGCTTGGGCAGACACAGATCTTCCAAAGGGGACAAGCAAAGCTCTCAGGTTTTTTCCTATTTTACAATACTCTGTGTGTGTGTATATATGCCTAAAATAGAGCAATGTGTTCATCCTGAGCTGAAGATTTCTGGTTGGCATATATGGTTTTATGTAAATTCAGAAAGCATTCACACCTCTGAAAAGATCTAGAAGGTTATTTTTATCAATAACTTAAGCACTGTAATTATTTGGAAGCTAAATGTCAAGAATTATCTGTGCCCCAAAATTAACTTGGGCATGCCAGAAGCAACTCTTGTTGTGTCAAGGTTTTCCTTAGTGTAGGAACAGCAAATTATGGCAGCTGTAGTGGTCCCATAGGATCAGCCCCTCAATCCTGGTTCTAACACTGGCCAGTAGAAGATATTCAGGGGACAAAGTAAATGCCCAGTACTGGATCCAGTAATCCTCAGCTCAAGAAGTTTGAGCCAGAGGTGAGGCCTTTGTGTTCAGTGGTTTTAGGTGAGACAGTTCACACCACACTTAATAATTCACACCATACTTTGTTTAAATGTTTTGAGAGAACATAATCTGGTTATTGTGCTTAATTGTTATTATTATAATTCTTAAGATGCTTGAGCAGAGATAAATATTCTAACATCTTGCTCATAAAAAAACCTTCTGATGTGGAGCAGTCTCCAACTTACCAGCAATTTTTTTGTTACTCTTTCCACTTCTCCTTTAACAAGCTATTTTATCCTTTTATGTCACTGCAGTAGATATTTTTTCTTTTCTATCAGGAGGTAAAACTTAAGAATGCAGTGGTTGCTGTGAAGGTATTGTTTGGAAAAAATGTTTGAATCAGAATGCATCATGACACGATGACATTTTGGTTCCTTGGAAAGATGATCTGAGGTCCTGTCATGTACACTGTGTCACAATGGAGTATTATAACAGATTGAATCTGACCCAGTATTTACCAAGTAGTGATCTAAGTTACCAAAATTTTATTGGGCTTTTTTCCTGCCTGTGAAGCATTTCTAGTCTCGTGTGTGTACCGACTAGATACTATTTATTCAGGAACAGATACTATTTTTGATGAAATATTTTCTGTTAGCAGATGCCTTTAAAAAACTCTATTCAATAGTGTTTTGTCTGTTTATTGTAATGCTTATTTTGGCAAATAAACTTTGAAGTTCAAAGTAGTCGAAGTTTTCTTTGTTAGATGTTAAATGGAATCTGACAACAAAGTTGATGTCTATATGAATCTCATTTCCCCCCCTCAGCTACCCCTCAAATTTTAGAGTTACTTTTTGGATACTACAACCACTCCCCCCAACATTTCATGTTCTGTGTTGCTGAGATTGTGAATTGCAGTGGTATTTCTTGTGTAATGGAAGGGTTGGTAAGAAAGGTGCATTTTGAGAAAGTGTAGCAGCTGTGATAATAATATTTCTGCTTTTGAACCACAAGTAAACAGAATATGCAGGTGGAACTTATAACATCATTTAAGGCTGTGTCAGCTGTGCCTTTCAGATGTCACAGTGCTACAAGTTTCTCATTTTAATTGAAACATTTCACTGTAGCACTTCTGAGTCACTTCTTTGGTTGAAGTTAAAACCAGTAGGTCTCGGACAGGTTCTAGTAATGATTTTAGGTAAATATGCTTATCTCCAGATATTTAAATGTAATTTCTGTACATTATTGTAATGATAACACATTACATATTGCCTACATATAATGCTGGCTCAGAACACTGTTCCTAAGAATACTGTTGCATGCAGTATGTCTCATTGAAATGTATCACAGTTTTATAAATATCTTTCTGGTTTATGTGTTAGTAAATAGAAACATATTCTGTATCACGCCACCATAAACTTATTCACATTCTCTGGTGTTTTTTGTGAGGAAAGCAGCCAGTAGTGATGAAGTCAACTATAGAATATCCAAACAATGTTCTCAAATCAAAATGTGTGGTGGACACAACAAGTATCTCTTGCTTTATTTTCTTGTCCCAAAATTTTAATCTAATTTCATATCTTAATTTACTGATTTATAGATTCCTTGAAAACAATTTTCTATTACCAGATTACTAAGTTAACATGTATATACAAAAAATCAGTGACATATTCTTAGTGTTGAAAGATGGTGAAAGAAGCTCCTGATTCCGCCTGAAGTGGGAGGAAAACAGTTGGACTGAAATTGGTCAACAATAGGCAGCAGCAACAAAATCAACTTGTCACAGTCTTCATTACCTGATGAATAGTGAATTATTCAATCAGGTAAGCATGGAATCATCTAGGAGAAAATAAGACATCGTACTTAAACAGCAGAAAAGTTCAGCTGGAATTATGTAGTGCCAAAATATGTTTGCTTGTTTTGTTTGGAAATCTATGCTCGCTCTTCATTTCCTAAAAATAAGTCTTTGTAGAAGTCTTGAAGGCAAGAAAGAGACAGTACCTCAACCCTGATTCATGAAGCTGTTTTTTTCCCCAGTCCTTTAGGAGATGGTGATGACAGTAACATGACTTTTCTGTTTTCCAGTGGGATTGACTAAAGTCTCTTTATGAGGTGTGCATTGATGGAATCTTTATAATTATTCATCAGAAGAGGTTTGGGATCATGTTCAGGCATATTTTTATTATTATGATGCTGTATTTGCTACTAGAGGTACTTCAGTAAGTAGGAATGGAAATTCTTCTGGGGAGCAACCTTCATTATCAGGGCCTTCTTTTGGCCTTTGGGCCGAATGTTGTCTGTCTTCAGTGATGCATTGGTTTTAATAAATGAATATCCAGCCAGATATGAAAAAAGGCATTACCCTCTTAGTGAATACAGATGATTCCACTCAAACTCTTCTCCTGGCTTGTCCAGCACTTCCGTTAGTCTTCAGCTCTCCTAGATGCTAAGAAGGGGTGGACTGCATATTTCTTTCTTCTGAGATTTCTCTGTTATGCAGAACCTTTCAGTTAACTGTTTGAGAAAGGCAGCTACAATAAAGCAGGGAAGCTGGATAACAAGCAAGAGATAGAGTCATGTGAGAGCATGCCTCTGTAAAATTGTCAACTTCAAAGTCTTCCAAACTCTAGGAGCTAAAACCGTGGGATTTTTTTTGGCAGTTGGTGCACACCTCCATGCTTTCTTTCCCTTGCCTTAATTGTTTAATGTAACTCAAATTTTAAGTGGGAGATTATTCTACTTCCTTGAAAAGAGCTCTCTTTAGCTGCTGCTGCTGCTGCTGAAGTACGTAGTAATCAGTACAGTAAGGATGAAACTATGTTACAGGAATTTCTTTTTCCGTTAGATGCTTTTGAATCACTGATAAGAACTTCTGTGAGTTCCCAAAGGAGACTCTGTCTCTGAGTGGTGCAGGTTCCTAAGTAAGGAGCCGTCTCACAGGCATCTCACAGCTCCATTGCTCGTCTAAGGTCAGCAGGCTCAGCGGGGAGTATCTGTCACAGATTATCCCAGCTGAGCTTTGTGGCTTTGTCTATAAATTTACTTGTGTCTAAATGTGCATCTCTTAGGAGGCCAGACAGGATTCCGTGAGCTCACTGGGTCTGTTTGCTGTGCCCACACTGTGAGGGTGCAGGACTTAGGTAAAATAATATTGGCATGACACAGTTTAAAAGGACGTTTCCATGCAGGATGCCTACGTGTTTCAGTTGCTCTGTTGGGGGTCTCTCTGGGAAAGCCTCCGTGATAACCTCCCCATGGGGCAGGTTGGGAGCAGCTGGTTATGGTTTTTCTGTCCTACACAAGTCACAGGCTTCCACCTGGAGATGGGTGAGGAAGCTGGGAGCCTGATAGTGTGGTGTTCTCCTTCAGCACCATCTCATGTCCTCCTGTGGTGGGGATAAGAAGATTGGGCTCAGCTGTCAGATGAGGCCTAGGGGAACTCTAGACACTTGCTGCGTTTGTGCTGGCAGCCTACAATGGTGATGGTGCTTGCTGAGATAAACATTTTGCAAAATAGCCAACGTAACCTTTACAGCAGGATGGACTGTTAGTGATGGGATCTCTTCTTGACCAGAAACAGTGAAACTAAGGCAGGCAGGTTGCAACTAGATGGTCTTAAAAGCTCCTTCCAACCCAAACCCTTCTATGGTTCTGGAAAATGAGGAAATACGTTTTGGAGGTCATACACCATTTTTCAGTTTTATAAATTAGTGTGTTTGATAGCACTTTTATACTTCTATTATGTGCTTTTATGTTTTCTGTCAGCCTCCAAAATGCAGGTTAGTGCAACTTTTGAATGTGATACTGTAATTTTTACATAGTACAACTTGCCCTATTTTTTTGAAGTAGAAAGTTATTTTGTGCTGAAGGCTGATGTCTGGAATAGTTTGTGGACTTGTGTTTTCATCTAGCTCATCAGTCAGCTGCACCTCTCTTTTTTGTCTTCAGATGGAGACAACGGCTGGGAGAGGCACACTCTGGGTTGCTTTCATTGCTGATAAGTACTTCAAAAACCACTGAAGGGAGGGCTCTTTCATGCTGAGGAAAAGTCCTACTTTGTTGCCTGTCCTTCCATATAAGTGTAGAAGATTTAGTCATTAGCATTAGTTATCTGTTGCAAGTCTGCTGACTACCTCTGGAAGAATAAGGCAGCAGTTTTTTTAGCATTATTCTCAGCTACCACAATGTCACTTTATCCCCTATTTTGCACAGTGAGCTTGGACTCAAACTCTGCATGAATCCAGTTTTGTCTGGGGTGCAGAGGGGAAAGGAAATAGCCAAGCCCTTACTGGATGCTTTGCGTGGAATTAGCATTAAGGTCATATGCCCTAAACCCCATGGTGAATATAGAATTCATTTATCTGACATTATAGTCTAGTGGCTTTTTTCTTTGGACCAGAACACTTTCAAAATTGTAGTTTGGGTCAGAGCTTTGCCCCATATGAAGATTTTCTGGATGGCTTGTAAAGAAATGCCAGGTTCCTATAGTCAGATGTCTGTTTTTTGGTGTCAAAATCCATTAAAGGCCAGGTTATACAGTAAAGATACTTACGAGTATTCTGTGATTCTCTCTTTGGGTCTTTTTCTAAAATTAGGTTCTTAATACCACCTTTAATCTTTAGTGTCACAGAGCTTGCTTGCTACTTCAGTTGCTTTATGGAACATTTTTAGGCAAAAATGTGTTGTGATATTCTAATTTATTTTTTATATTTTAAACAATGACTACATACAGCAAATTAGGGCAATGATATGTTTAATTCAACACAAGGCTTAGCAATTTGAGAAGGGGAGCTCAAGGCTGGAAGTTCATAGAGCAAGTGCTTTTATGTTGCCTATTCTGAAATTAATTATATGATTGAGAATTTTAAAAGTCACCAGTAAATGCGTGTTTGAAATATTCATTTCTGTCATAGTGGTGTAGTCTTCAATTTGCAAGCTGATTTCAGATATCCAGCTGTGATCAGGATGTGGTTCATCACCTTTCAACAGTTGAAGTGTCAGTGACGTGCAAGTTTTCAGTGGGTTTCAATACCCCAACCTGTGGTTAGGGTAAGGGGGGGAGATAGATATTGGAATGTGGATGCTTTATTGACAGTGGAGACAGTGCACAGGAATGGTGTTGCATCATCTTATCTGTCTTTTATTAAGAGTGTTGCCAGACTCGAGGTATAAGTGCTTTCTGATTATACTGTTGAATTTGCTTTTGGGCTCTTAGGATTTCAGGATCATGTAATTGTAGCTTTCAGGTGTTGAGCTGTGCCATGTAAGGTGGATTTGTGTGCATGTGAGTTGGGGGTCCCAGGTTTTGTTTTACTCACTGGCATTTCCTAGCTATTGTCTGATATTTGGGTTCTTCCTGGCTGGTGATATTTATATAAATTATGGTATTCCTCTCCTAGAATTTGAAACTAGTAACGAGTGTTTGACTGAAAAAGCAGCTCTCTTGCTAATACAACGAAGACGTAAGAATGGGAACCCTCTTGTGTCTTTGGGGAGTGACACTTCTGACAAAGTGGAGGTCGGGACTAAGAAGGACCAGCAGGAGAACTCTACTGCCCGTACAGCCAGGGAATCTGATGTGCAGAGTTTCAAGGATGTTAAAAATGATTAAAAAATTATCCATATTAGGTTTCCTTGCAGAACAGAGGTGAGAGCCTATAAATGGATGATGAGGAATTTCGGGGTGATAGAGGTGAGGCTGACACAGTTATTTGTGAATGAATTTAGAGCAAACTGAATGTATTTCTTCCAACCTAACATTCATACTAAAGCTAAATTTGTGCCTGGATACTTGGTGAGAATTACATTTAATATTCTTGGGTTTGAAAGTCAAGTATTTAATAAACTTGGATATTTTGTTCAGTTCCTGGGCAATGTCCCAGTTCATGATGTTGTTGAAATGAAAATGTTTTTAATGAGTAGTGTTGAAAGGCACAGCAGAGATCTTAATATTGATGGTATTTAAGTGTTAATCAGGAAAATGGCATGTAGTGGGAAGTAACTAAGTTCTTATATAAACTTTGTTACTTTGAGATGACAAGAGGCTGTTTCTTTTGAAGTTAAGACCTGGATTGATTCCATTTGTAATCATATAAACTAGGAATTTATTCCTGAGGTGTCCACATACAAAAATATTTTCTTCTTGTCTGAACTAAATCTTTGTTGGTGTCGGCTTCATTAACCATTGTAATTCAATTTAAAAGGTCCAGACGTGCCAGCATAGAATTGGGTTACTTTGTATAAATATCACATTTGAGCTATTAAGCATTTCTGGTGACAGTGCAGGGAGCCTTCTGACTTCGTTGATGTGAAGTTACTTTAACAGTGGGGGGGTGGGGTTACCGGTCAGGAGAGTAAATGGATATTCTATACCAGTAAAGTTTCCATACGTGGGTGATTCAGGAATGCAATCTGAGGAATTTCATAGCTGAGAAACCAGGGAAGTGGAATAGGATTTTGATTAGCAGTGTGGACTAGTTATTCAATTCCTGACTTCCAGTTTTGATTTTGGCAAGCTGAATGACTGTATCTTGATTCAATTATTTTTGTGGGGCTGAGGAGGAAAACACAGAAAGGGGGAAAAAAAATTACATTTTGGAAAACTCTAAGCATTTCCAAAACATTCAGAATTGTCAAAAAGGTTAGGACTTATTTGCATCATGAATATTATAAATACAAGTGTTACATAAAACATTCATTATTGCATATTCAGGAGACCTGTCTTATGGAAGGCCTTAATTTTTTTTTTCCTAAATCCAAACACTTCTAAAATTTAACATGACCTTTGGATTGAAAAGTAGAATACATTGGCAAAGGTGAGATAAATGTCTTTTGAATAAACTTGTAGAGAGGTTTTAGAAACCTGTTAAGACTGATGTTCAAATTTGAAGTCAAGTTCAATTATACATATGAAATGTTATAAGTAGTTTTAAAAATGTATTGAATTGTATTAGAAACCAGGTTCATCATTAGCTCCTGTCTCCTCTTAGCTGCCAGAGGGAACTTGTTCTCATATATCCTAGCCAAACTGTCACTGTGGTTCTTCCCTACCCTCATGTTTCAAAGTGAGTTCACTGAAAGAGTTTTAATAATAAGCCTCACCTTTTTTCCCTAAACTAAGCAGTGATGAGCAGCTAAGAATAGACTGAATGGGGGTCTCCTTTCTGCTCTACAGCTGGATCCAGATGTTTGCCCACAGTTTCACTTCCAAGTTTGACACACAATCTTGATAACTGTTCCCCTCCGTGAGGGATTCTGCAACCAGAATACCCCTCCTTTTGTTGGAAGCAGAGGAGGGGAGTGAGGGTGAGAGCTTTATTGTCACACAGCAGCAGGGACTGGACCAAAGCAGGCAGAAGTGCTTGAGCAAGGGACTTGCATGAAATTTCCCATGATGGATTGCAATCCATAATTTTCCAATAAATTTGCATTGGAATTTGAATGCTGGTCTTTCAGTTGTGGAGTGATGCAATTTCAGAATGAGTGAAGAAAAAGAACTAAAATTCTGGGGATGGAAACCTGGGTTTTCTTGTTTGTTTTTGTTTTGCCCTCTGTGGACCGTTTGTTTTGTGGATAAATGGTACTTACATTAGCACACGGCCAAAATGTTAATTGTACTAGTTCAGGTAATTCAGAATTAATGTCTCTTTTTATGCTTCAGTGCATTTGCAGAGTAGAAGCCTTAATACATACATGAGCATGCAACATTTGGTAACGAGACATTATTATCAATTTAAGCGCACAGATGGTACCTTTAATGCCATACAAGGCATGAAGAGACATGTTGCCAAGTTCTTATTTTAGTTATACTGATTGTGACTATAATTCTGCAGTTCTAGATTTATATCTGAATTTAGTCCTGGCTTTAGGAGGAAAAAACCAAACATAGCAGCTGAAAAATAGTGCCTTTTTTTTCCCCCCCAAGACCCAGTGCAAACAGATGATTTAATTATTGAATTTAACTTATCCTGTAGTGAAAAATTCTTGATGCATACATGCGATGAAGTGAGCTCAAGTCCACTCTTTAGAAAAGTTTATTTTTATTTTATTTCTGCATTATTAAACATGTGCAATTTTCAGTTAGGAGCAGCTTCTCTATTTTGGTATTTTTAAAGCTAAGCTGACATGCCTATAACAATCTACATACTTCCATGTGACAAGTGTGGATGTCATGTAAAGCATGTTGTGTCAAGCTGCTGTTACCTCCGAGAGCAGTGTGCTCTGCCAGTAATAGAGCATCTGCTCTCTGTTGACATTGTCAGAGGTTGAGGTCAGTAATGGTATTATGATCTCCTGTATACTTAGCAAAGAGCAGGGGAAAGCTTTTCTGTCTCTAACGTGTTTTGCGAGCTGTGTTTGCCACCACTATCACTGACGTGTCTGATTATAAAAAACTTGTGTTTGTAGTTTCCTTAGGTGAATTTGCACATCAGTTTTACTACATTCTCAGAGTTCTGAGAGGTCCTAGTATTCCAGTCTGATCATGAAATATAAAAGGTGTTGTCAGGCACACTTCTGGTGAGTTGGATGTCTTTGATCATCAGGATAACTTTCTCATCTTTGCAGTCTGTCTTCTGAAGCTTGGGTCTTGGGAATAGAGATCTGTGCTTACAAAGATTATATCACAAAGGTGACAGCGTTGGGTATTTCAGAGGAGCAGCTGGGAGGGCTTAGCTGGCATCAGAGAGAGCTACTAAGGATGACAGGAAGCTTAGGTATAACGTGGGCAGTCTGAGTACAGCCTCGTGTGCTGCAGAAAGGGAATGTGATCAACAGTTGCTGTTATTGTATTGTTTTAGGCACGTTTTGCTGATAAAGCAAAGCCGTGGCCAAAGCAAATCACACAGCAAAAATGTGCTTTGCTGGTCTTGTTTTGCTGATGCTTTTGGAGGAAAGGAAACCTAAAAGATGTTCCTGTACCAGTGAAAGTATTGCTAGTAATACTGTAACAGAAATGAATGTGCTTTTTATCTTTTATGAAAAGCATAAGAAACTAAATTCTCCTTCCCAATGTGAAATTGTCACTAGTCTCTGCTTTGGTCTAACAAAATTCTAAGTGATTTAATAGTAAACAGGAAGAGCTTTTTCATTGTCATGGTGTATTTAATTAAACAGGTTTAGGAAAAAAATAGGACACGAGTTTTGTGTTTAATTAAAATGCTAATTTATAATTACTGGAGGCAGATATGACCTTAAGTTATTGTGTGATAATCTGTTTCTTGTCAGCTCTTGCTTCTAAATGGTGTAGTAGTGGTAACATTTCTTGTTAGAGTGGTTTTGGTAATCAAAAGCAGCTCCAGTTTGGTACTCTCTGATCAGTAATGCATCTTAACCATAGTTTCTTTTTAAAATTCCTATGAGTGCTCTTCATTAGGTAGCAAAGCACAGCCTCTCTGAAACGCTACCAAAATTTTATTTGTGGTCCTGCAAGCTGATCTGGCCACAGCAACCCCCTTCCTCTGCATGGAGAGCTGTAGGTTTTGCTGGTGTGCTGCAGCAGTGCCTGGAGAATGGAGGTGTGTGCCCGCACAACATGGGCTCAGTCTTGGATGTGTAAGCGAGGCGAGCAGAGTTGGAATGTGTTACCAGGGATCTTTTAAATACATTGTATAATTGGATCTTATTGATTGCTCTTCATGTCCCTCTCTGCTAGGTAAATATTTTATTACATTTGAAACGTGGATACTGAGGTACTGGGGACGTCAGGTTTGGGCAGTTACCTGTGTGTTTATACTGCTGGAACTCTTGCTGACTGGCAAGGCAGGGGCAGTTCTCCCCTGGGACTGCAGAGCTCAGGCTTACATGGTATTGCATGTGTGACCCAAGGGCTCTTTGATGGCTTCTTTCTCATGCTAGAATCTGCTTGGGGATCATTTTTACAAGTTTGCTTGTACTTCTAGATCTTGCTCTTTCTTCAGTGGTCTGCAAGTTGTGTAAAGCACACCACATATACACTCTATTTTGACATAAGTTATGTTCTTTGCCCTCCATTATCCTCAAACTGATTTTTCCCACTACAAACCAGGCACGGTTACCTGCTGTAAGAGAGTTGTTGTTACAGCTAAACCAAGTGAAATGAAAGCATCAGGTGATGAGACAAGACTTGGTCCAGACCCAGCACACTGAGTACAGAGCCTGTGCCTTATCATTGGCAATAGTGTGTTTAAAGGGCTGTAATTACCTTTGTGATGTGACACAGAAGTCAAAGTAATCCTGAAAAGTTGGTATGTAAGAATAGATCATAAGAGTAATTTAAAATCTTTTTGTGGTTGCAAACCTGTATAGCTTCCAAGATGTTCCTCCAAAGAGATGGTTGTGAGGAACTGTGCAAGTTACTTTGGCAGCAGATGCTTTCCCAAAACTCTCATTTATCAGAAACCGTTTGGGACTGGTGAGGGGTGTGCATGCTTTGAGGAGCACATGCTTACAAACACTTGCAGTAATTATTTGTTTTACAAATGTACAACATTCTAACATGTTTGTTACACAAATTCTCTTTCTCCTCAGAGTTATACACTAGAAATGCAGTGCCTGTATGTGAACTGCAAAGAAAAGTTTAGAAGCAATCCAGTAAGGTCCTAACTGTTGCTCCCAGGTGTGCTGTGGGACTTGGCAGGTGATAACACTGGACGTGTTTTTGGGTCGGTGGCTTTGGGGACAGTTAACTACAAGGAGGAAAAAAGGAGCAGTGCTTTACACTGACACACTGGTGCTGTGGTGATACAGGAGTGTCTACACGTGGAGGTTGATTAGAGAATGACCCTCAGCAAGTGTCGCTTGCAGAAGATCATCCTTGCAAGGTATTTCTTGCTCTTTATCTTTGTCCTGTTTCCTCAGATTTGCAGCCACACCTTCCTGGCCTAGTGCATGCTGTTAGGGCCCTCTGAGGGAAATGTTTTCTACCACAGCAGTGCAAATGCAACGGTTAAAACTTCCTAGTTAACTACTTAAATATTAACTGGGAACAAACTGCTCATACAGGGAAATCTGACATGTTCAGCTTACCTGTTCTCACTTTCAATATAGGTTTTAGAGTACCCAGGAGATCCTTGCATAGTTGATGGCTAACACATTGTGCAGGTATCTGTCCTGATAGTTTTAAGGCAATAACCTTGATTTTCTTCAGAGAAATCCAGAGATTAATAGAACAATTGAATCTTACATATTGTCATATTCCTTACTTGAATGTAGAGTTAATTTCAAAGCAGCAGTGTTATTCTTGAATAACTCTATCGCTTCTGAGTGTTACTGCAATAGTTTTCTAAATTAAAATTGTGAACAGTCATAGTTTTTTAATGTGCTAATCAGATTCCTCATCTTCTAAAGAAACTAAAATGCACATAAAATGACAGAAAGCAGCAATTTTGGTGTTTGCTGCTCACGTAGGATTAATTTTCAGTTCTCTAACAAAAGTCAGAGTACAAGAAATTAAGATGAGAAATGAAACAAGGTTCTTATGTGCAGTTGTGTTTCATTTATGACGTTCAGTATTTCCTATTTCCACACTATTTCCTAGTGTGGTCAGAGGCTTGGATGTACACATGGAGCAGAAGAGCTACACCCAAGACAAAATAAGTGTTTTCCTCTCATCTGTTGATAATCTCCCTCGTGATTATTTGCAGGATCAAATGCTGTGGTTTTGTCCTTATGAAATGTGTTGCACACACAGCGTAAGGCTGCACTGTATGAAAGTTCTTACAAAAGGAATGAGGCTATAGGATTTCTTTCGTCAAGATTATTTAGCCCTGTTCCTTATCCAGCCACTCCTTGGCTAGGAGTGGTTCTTGCCTGTACTCAGTCTTGTTTCAGTGTCAGAGAGAATAAAAGAAGAATATAAGCTTGGGAAGAAACTGCTTCCTAAGTCCATTCTCAAGAGTAGTGTCTTTTCTCTAGCAGGAATAATGGCAAAATTGATCACTAATAAAAGCCCTTCTTACTGCACCAGATTAATCAAGAGCACAAAAATGTGGAAACTGAAAATTTGAAGGAAGAAAGAGGAAATCTGTGCGTGTATGCACATGTGTGTGGTGCGCGTGACTGCAGACTGAATGAGTACTGAAAAAACTAAAACTGGAAAAATTTCAGTTTGAATAAAAATATAGTACATAATGTTTATAAACACAGTTGCCTTATCTGTCTTCTATGACCTTACCTGGGATATAATTCCCCTCCATAGAAGATCTCCATGCTATTGCAGTAACTGGGGGTAAAAATACTGGAATGTTTTAAGACTGGTGGAAAGTGTGTCAGTACACTCATTGAACCTGCTTTATATTGCTGAAGAACTATGAGATGCCACTTTTTTTTTTTTAGTATAACCAAATAGATTAATATTTCATATTTTTCAAGAATGCCATTAATCACAAGCATTATCATTAAGGGTTTTTTAAATACCCATTTACATTTTTAGTTAAAAACAAACCAAGTAATTGTTTTGTTCAACTGGAATAAAGGTACAGATCAATAGACGTGGATTATAACGAATACTGTGATTATTGCCAGATACATATGCTAGGCCTGTTGATGCCAGTAGCTCTACTTCAATTTTAAGTGTATTCCAAAGTGACTTGGAAACTAATGGGTACCTATATTTAGAAGTCTGCTATTGGAATTTCTGTATCAGAAGAAGGAGTGAATCATCTTGAATAACTTGTGTTCGAGTGATGTGATCCATAAATTTTTTGCTGACTGTGTACAAAGATATTAATGTTAAAATGGTTATGGTTTGTGCATTCTCACATGCTGTATCTTCTCAGGAGCTGGGAAGTGGTGGCTTTGAGTACTTGGTACAGACTCCACCTAAAAAGTTCTGTACAATTACAGAAATCACATTAAAAGTAAAGTTGATTAGAGTGGAAAGAGTGTCATAGCCTGGCGTGGTGATTCACTGGCAGAACAGTTTTTTTCTGGAATTTTAATTTTTTCTTCTTTAACCTTTTGGTCAGGCTAACTTTTTACGGAGGTGAATTGCACCTCATGTAAGATCACAAACCCCTGCAAAACTGGAGTTCCCTTCTGTAAGACAGTAAACTTGTATATGAAAGTCTTACAACTTTATATTTTCCCAAATCTTCTTACATTATTTTCTTACATAAAGCTATGAATTTAAAAAACCCAAATCAAACTTATCATTGTGGCTTGAAAAGCAAGTGATCCCTTTCTATTTTGTATTTTGGCCAGATCTATCAGCTCAGTTAATGCTGTGTCTGATATAGAGGTCCAAAGAAGGAATTAGGAAGAACTTAAAAAAAAAAAAGAAGCCTGCGATTAAAAAAAAATAGTAGTAAGGAAATGATTGCATTTCTACACGGCAGATGAGCATTTCTTAGGGAAGTTTGAGCAGTTGAAAGACAGCAGCTGTAAATGGCTCTCAATGTACTGTACTGTTTTAACTGGGTTTTTTGTTTGTTATGGGGTTGTTGCTGTTGTTTTGGATTTTGTTTGTTTATGGTTTTGCAAGCCAGGCACCAGAAATGCAATTATATAATCCTGGTTTAAACACAGACTACTGTAAAATTGAAGGAATATTTTGACATGAATCCAAACTGATCTGGCTCATTGGCAAAGACCTGATATTCCAGGAAGACTTTCAGGTTTTGGTCAATGGAAATATGTAGTAGCACAGGTCACAAAAAGATATAACGCTGTCATTTCTTCTGCAATAACTTTTAATTATCTAATATTTTGGAATAGAATATTTTAATGCATACTGTGAGAATAAGAAACCTGAGTCTCTTGGTTGTGTTCATGCCTGAAAATGAGAATCTCCAAATTTTGGTCCCAACACATGGTTATGGGAGAAAACACTTTTATATCTTAGAAATAATAATTCCATGTAGGACCTTATAGGCTTTGAGGCATTACTAAGCTTCTGATTAGGAAACTGTGATACAAGTGCCAACCAATTATAATAGTTAATCTAAGAGAAAGAGGATATGTTGCTAACCTAGAAAAAAAGATTATGCATGACACGTGCATGTTTCTTGTTACGGGACAGAATCCTTTTCTGATTTCTAAATGCACTTGAAAAGTCACATTTTGGGACACTTTGAGCTTATTGTTTCTATATATTTTAAAATGAATAGCTAAGAAATTGCGGGAGCATCATCTAGGTATTTTTTTTAAAGACTCTGAGGGATTTATGATTACAATTGCTTTATCTAGGGACATGGTGGATCAAAGATAGTTTAAATATATTCCTGGTCTGAATTACTTTGCATTTCTCCTTCAGTAGTTACTCTGTAGAAGTTTGCCTTGTGGAGGATTAGAAGACGAAGACAATGAATGCCAAAGTCACATGCCCTGGGAACTCGTTAGCTTTTCTGCAATCTTGTAATCAGAGCTCCAGATAAAGAAAAGTTCCCTTATGGATGTACTAATCTAGGAAGCAGGCCCATATTAATTATGTAAGGGGAGTTGCTTTAGATGCAGTTTTCAAATGTTACTTTGTTACAGATGACTCTTTGCTCTTGAAGTATTATTACATTTACTAATTGCTTAAGAACTCTAAATTATCTTTATCAAAAATAGGTCACCTATTTTGTTTTCTAGCAGCAGTATTACTTTTGTATTTTAAAATCTCATTGTTCATTTTCTGCTCTAGCCCAGATTAGGGGAAATCTTTGAATTGATCTGCTTATTACCTCTTAGATTTTCTAAGCTACTTTTGTGCTTCCACTTGTATAAAATGTTTGGATTGTAGTCAAATAAGTAGAACATCTGACCAAATCAGGAATTTGGTGGAAAAGGTACATTTATGTTCAACTGCGAGGTAGACATATATTTTGATAGATTACTAATTTAGGAATAATATGACCCATATTCAATTGCAAGTTTATTTTTATTCACCATTTATTGATTCAGAATATTTTGTTAAGTCACGGTTAAGGATACCTGGTTTTATTTACTATACTATGTTAATTTAAATTCGGAGGAGAGATGGTCAGCAAAAGGTGCTACCCATCTAAGAATTCTCCTAAGCATTGTGTTAACCAATTTTGCAAGCAAACCCTTAAATTTGTAGTGTTAGTGCCCAAGTATGCACATTTAACTTTGCTGAACTACCCTTTAGTTTGTAGGCAGCAGTATAGGTATTGTTGGAAGAGTAGAACCAATAAAATTCTGCACTTGGATTGGCCATTTTTAGTACCTTACCTTTGGCTTTTTTCCGTGCATGAAAACAGCTAAAGCAGGAGTACGGCTATTCCTGCTGGAGAAGGAGTTTAAATATTAACTTGTATGTATGATATCTATCAAGTTGAGCTGGTAGAGGAACATTATCCTGGCTTTTATTATGATTTGTTTTATGACCCCTACTGTAAATTGCCTCTCTGTAGAATAACAAATGCTCCTAATTAGAATTGCTAGAACTGCTTTTATTTAATAAGACAGCTTCTACAGGATTTTGCTTAGTCATCAGAACAGGTATTCAAATGTAAATGGATACAAAAGCACAGTCAGTGAGCACACACTGGCATGAAAATGAATTTCAGCCAGTTTTATTCTAAATAGTCAGTTATTGTAGTGCAGGACTTTATTGTAACAAATCTCAGCTGCCTTGAAGCTAATGAGCACACAACCCACAGCCTTAGTGGCTGGCCAACTGTATAAACACCTTTTTCTTCTCTTTATTCTGAATCTTCATTTAAATTGAGGTGTCTGAAAAGTTTTCTGACATGAATAATGGCAGAATATTGATTAAGAGAAACAACAAGAACAGTTAGTCATGTAGAGTGCACAACAACGTAATTGGATCTTGACAGTGTTCTTTTTCACTGATAATTTAAAAAGTCTTTTATAGTAGGGATTGTACAGAGAAAAAGCTCTTAAACTTGTTTACTACTTTTTAAAACAAAAGTGCAATACAGTCAAAAAACTTCACTACTCTTTTTCCCTTGTTCCCCACATGGTTTTATGCTATTTTTTGTTTGAAGCACTGTGAATATCAGAATATGTCAAAGAAAACATTTATACATCTGTTGAACCCCATGTAAATATTCCATATCCCTTCCAAATAAGGAAATGCTGATCAGTCTGAAAAAAAAAATTAAAAAGAATTTTATTACATATATTGTGGAATGCTCTTGGAAATTCAGGGAAGACTTTCATTATGAACTTTTTTTACTCATCTTGGCAGTTGTGATAGAGGAGCTCTTTGAAAGCATGCTAGCCTTTTGGACCCTCAGTTATGCCTAGGCTCATTAAGAGGTCTTAATGCAGAATTCTTAGATTAGATTTTTGTGTAGGAATGTTGTATTCCTAAGGTATCAGTAACTTGTTCATTAAATACTGTGAGCAGTGTTCCTGCAAAGAATAAAAAATTTTTTAAGATGTTTGCTGACTTCAAGTATCTGAAATTGAGGCACTACAAATTCCACATAGTCTTCAGAAATTCACTTGGAAATCAAAATATTACTCATTAAATATCTGATTTGTTGCACTAAGCTATTGAGAGAGAAAAACATTTTCCTTCTGGGCTTGGGTGGAAGTAAAAGGCAGAACCACTGCTTAACTTTATTCTGTAGCTGCCCTTATGGTTTCCAGAAAATGGGTTTGGTCTTATTGAGGTTAATCTGAGGGTTAAAGTTGATCCCTTAAGGAAGTGTCCACTTTCCATCACTCTTTGCCTTCAATAGACAGGTTCTAACCATTCTTTGGTATTAACTGGGGTGGTTCATGGTTTGGGATATTTCTGCTGGCATTTTTGTTCACTAGGCTTACACACACAACACCAGGCCCACAGTCCTGCGGACTTGTGTAAGCCAAGGTCAAAAAAATTTCTCCCCCAAACTGGTCTTTGCCTGGTTTCCTTCCCAAAGGGAGCAGTATCTACTCCTGTCAATTTTTCCCATTCATGATATGCAGCAAATGAGTGGGGATAAGTGGGTTCTTCAGTGAAATTTCATTAAGGTCATGTCCCATACACGTTCTAACCTCCTTCCAAGAGTGAGAACCAGTATTTCAGGCCTTGTTGTCATGTGTCACCTATTGTAAATAATGAAATTCTTTCTGCATGCAATGGAACCTTTTAAAACTTCGGGTATGATTCAGGTGTTCCTGCATTAAATAGTACTTACTTAAGGTGTAATTCTATTTGTTTTGATTATTAGATGGTTATTGTAACACTTGATCAGAATGACTCCACTTCTAATTGGTCTCCAAGGACATGATGATGTGACTCATCTTCATGCTGAACTATTTTTGGTAAATATTTATATTCTTACATAGTACTGAAGGGAAATGGACCCCAGTATTTTGACAGAGGAAGGAGTCCTTACTCTGGAGATATTCTAAAGTGTAGATTAAATAGCATCCTTTTTTTTGACACCGCTATCATGAGATTAGAATTTTCTAGATCCCATTATTACTGAATGTGACCAGGGATGTGAGAGTTGGACATAAATGTAATCAGAGAAATTTCAGATGACTGTTTGGTTTCAGGTATACACTCATTCTTTTTTAGTTTAAGTCACTGCCAATGTCCTTGAGCTTGTTTGGTAGTATTCAGGGATATTTTATATCTGCAGAAATATGAGAGATGACTCGTTCAACTTCTTATACAGAACTGAATCAGAGGATGAAAAACATAACAATGATGAGATAGAGCTACTTGGTTGAGTATGCATTTTGGGTTTTCGTGAATGTTGCTATCATTCAGTGAATACTGGCCTAACACAGGTGTTGGCAGGAGTGTATTTCTCTGCACTGCCATTATGCTGGTAAAGCACGGGTTTTTGAGGGCTTTTTGCCCACTTTATCGTTGCAGTAACTTGTACTGATGTTCATCAGGTCATTGAAGCTTTCACTTCTGCCATCAGGTTGTAAATTAAAATTCATATAACAGGTAATGAAAGAATATTCAACATTTACCTACATTCCACTCTGTACAGTTTAGGAGCTTTCCTCCTGTGTAAGATTTTGATCTCAGTATTCCCAAATAAGGTAGTAATATTTCAAAATTGGAAGGAAGTCATGCTGTAAAACATACTCACAGAAATAGTAAAGTTGTCAGCAGCAGCTTCTAAAATACATCCTTGTTAAATATTTTAGGATTCCATCATGTTCTCAATCGTTTCCTTAGAAGGGGCTGTGATCACAGTGGAGAATGTGTTACTTTTCTTTGAGCAACATGTCTGTAGTCAACAAGAAATAGTTTGAGGCTCATGACCTTGTAAAGTCGTGCCAGAATTCTCGGTAGAGAGTTATTCCATGGTAAGGAGGGAATTAAGAATCTGGCTGTATGAGAAGAGAAGCCTCTGGAAGCAGAAGGTGATTTACATGTACCGTGTTTTTCCTGAAAGGGATTTGTTAGCCTGCTGTATTTTAAGCAACCAGCTTCAAAAAATGTTACAAATAATTTCTGGGGACAGGTGATTTCCACTTTTTTGCAGGCTTCACTGTTGGGCAAAGCCTCCAGAGACTTTCTTTTATATCCATTGCACCAAGCTGTCAGGAAGGTGTTTCGATCACATTTGTGAGCAGATCTTTCTGGTTATTTTTACTTGGGTGTTCATTATAGTAAGAAGAAACAGTATCAGAAACGTAATATTTTAATGGTGCAGAGATATGAGAGAAATGAATTCTGATAAATTTTGAATTTTATATTTGTGTTTTCAGGGGAGTTGTTTTACTGAAAATATCTGCATTAAAACAATTTTTTTTAAAAGTGGTATAGCTAGAAGAACTTCATTAAACTGTAGTAAAGATGAATAAAATTTAATCTATTAAACAAAGCATCTCTATTTGTTTAAATAATATAAACTGTTGAACAAAATAAGCTATACTTTCTTTAGGCGGTTTGACAAAAATACTGATGTATTAATATAAGCTGTTAAAACTAAAATGGCTGTACATTCTTGAACTCTCCCTTTCCAGTCCTAGTGAATTTTTAACGGTTTTTGGTAGTTTAAAAAAATAAAATCACTACTGTATAACCAAGCTGCAAATGATTTCTCAGTGTTCTAGAAACATGATTATTTCATCATGCATTTGAAGAAACTTGTTACAGCAAAATACTCTGATGCAAAATGTTTGTGAGGAGAATATGCAGCATTTGCCACTAGTTGGCTTTTTTTGTTTTGAGTGGTGCAGTTTTAAGTACAGTGTCTCCAGCAAAGAACTCCATGCTTGAGTAAAGTGGAACTTTTGCTGAGCTTTTCATTATGAGATTAGGAGATTGGACAAGGTTACCTCAGGTATATCTATAGCAGCAAAGAGAACCTGAAGGACTTTTAGGGAAAAAAAGACAATTCAAGGAAAAAATGATTTGGTCAAAGTCTTGTAGTTTTTAACTTTTTCTTTCCAACTGGGCTGTAAAAATCTTTCTTGCCATGTTTTCTTAAAAATACATTTAAAAGTCTTCCTAAAAATATTCACTTTCCTTTGTTAAAACCAGGTTCTTTTAAACAAGGCTTCCCCTTCACTTACTGAAACAAGCTGGGTTAATCTCTGCAGTCCCAAAGAAAATCATAATCTATGAAAGAAATTTTCATGTCTTTCCTCTTTGAGTACTCCTGCATTTCATTTCCTCGCAATTGGTGCTAATCCAATTTGTTCCCATTGTACTCTAGATCTTGTGATGTTGTCTAGAGCAAATTACTGCAAAATTATGGTAGATTCACTCAGTTCTTCCAAGCTTATTTCTGTGTAGGCTGACTTAGTTGTGACTACTGTTAACTGTGTTCATTCATTAAGTTTTGTTTTGCTAATCACATTTTTTTTTCTTCCTAGTCTAGTTAGAGATATATTTGTATCCTCTTCAATGTTACTTGCATTACCTCTCATTTTATCATGCAGCTCTTTGCTAGTCTTGTAACTCCGCTTTTGTTTTTAGGTAGGTTATTTTGTATTCTGTTCTAGAGTACTGAAGGTCATTTTAGAATCTGTCAATGCCTACATATAAAAGAACTGAAAGAGTCCTGGATAGGCCATGAAACACTTGGGCTGTATTATTACATTGTTGTTGTCCAAATCCTAAACCTTTTGGATATAGTGATCCTGAATATCTTAATGCAGGATGGTGAAGCTGTGCAAAGTTTGAGACATAAGGGGAAAACGTTGAGCAATAGCACCACAACAGTGTGAGAGTGGTTACAGGAGATGCCTCGTGTGCATCTGACCATTCTGCAGGTCTGGATTGGGGTGGTCTTTGCTGCTCAAAGAGGGCAGAAGAGAATTCTACATTTTTGGAATTGAAGACAAGGTCTGTTTAGGAGCTGGACGGAACTTTTGACCCAGCTCTTTAGTGAATGACATGAAGCTTTGGTATTCAGTCTTCATACTTAAGCACTGTTTCATGTGCTGTGCTTTTTTTCTGACAAGTTTACATAAGATCTCAGCCAAGAAAAAGCAGATTCAGTCAGAGGTGTGTTTGGAAGGCAAAACGGAGTTAATAAACTTATTAAAGGACACTTCTTTATTCATAGATTAATTTCTTTCCTCTAGGTTGCTTGAAGGGCACTCCTTTTCGGCCCTGAGGAAGGCAGAAGCTTTTATTAATTGAGTTGAGTTGTTCTTGTTTTTATAGCTATAAAGCTAAGTCTGATTATAAAACATTTCCCTGGGTTGCTTTGGCAGTCATTATTTAGGCTGGCAAAACCAATCTAGGCGTTTGTTGTGTGAGATCCATAATGGTGATTCCTGCTCTGTTGCTGTTCTTGGTAACTTCCACGGTCCCTTCTTCAAACTCCTGGAAGATGAAGTTTGGTATCAAGCTGGCTTTGCTTTCTTCTTTTCTCCTTCTGCTGAAGTTACTTAGAGGATCCAGCTCTTAATACTTCAGCAATTTCCCTCATAGATATGTCTTCAGTTATGCTTTCCTGTGTAATTTTATTTTTTATATGGACTGCTACTTTTCTGAAACTCCCCCTTTTGCTTTTTGTTTTTTCCCCTGAAGATGGAATATGTAAAATTTTATCTTGATGAAGAGTTTTCAGTCTCATTGCTTACTTGAGCATTACCTTCATCCTCCCGTACATGTTTTTCTGCTTGGACTGTGCTGATGTAACTGTACAGTGTGAGGGGAGACAGATCGATGAACAATTCTGTGTGAAAATGGCCCCTCCCCACAGTTCTTAATAAACTTTTTTACTTAATTGGATCAACATATGCCCAATAGTTCTCATGTAGTTGAAATGGTGTTGCCTTTGTGAGAGTAAAAAGATGGAAGTAAGGAAAAATATTGTTTAATCCAGTACTGCTGCTAGAAAAAAAGGGTTTTCAGTGTCCTTCCCCACATTTTTTTCCTGTCACAGACTGAATGTACAACCATAAGTATTTCATTGTATGTAGAACTATTGTAAAATGAGGACCTGTAGAGAATTCAGCCTCCAAGTCAAAGTCCAGTAAATATGGTTTGGTTTGGAGGCTGAAAGTGCTAAACCAGAAATGCCACGTGCACATGATGTAGCACTCTCAACTCATGCAAATTCATGCAGCTGTTTCAAGTTTGGTAAATATTTTTTCAGTTAATAAACTTTCCAGTGACGCTTTGTGCATCGCAGGTATTGCCTCTTTGGCCTACTACGTTTAGGGATCTGACATGCTGTGGAAGTCTGACTTTTTTGTGAGCTCCATGTTGAATAATTGAAGATGCACATGATCATGGTCTATATCTGATATGAATCAAATTTTTGCTACTGACTGAACTGACATGGATATACTGTAAATGCACAGCCTCAGCCTCCACGTTTTCCTGGGTTTTGGGTTCTCTGAGATGAATTTTAAGAGAAGAACATGGGGCCTTGTGGGTTCAGATCTCCCAGCTGTGGATTTCTGGAGCTTGAATGGATGCATGTGAAAATGTTGCAAAAATATTCCCCAAAAGTGCAGTAAAAATGATGCTTTTGAGGTATAACATTTTAAAGAACATTTTTGAATTCTGTTTTCTCCTCTTCTCTGTCTTCAAGTTTTGTAGGCTAATGACTTTTAATTTGGAACTGATTTTTGGTGTTGGCAGTTTGATTACGAGTACATTATTGTGGTTGCTTCTGTCACTGGAAGTACAAATATTATGTGCAGTTGTCAAGTGACTCAAAGTATTGTAATGACTACACAAGTGCTGCAGAGCATTCAGTGTTTGGGCATTGTAATGCTTTCCTGTAGGGTAGTTAGGAAAATATTGAGGGGAGAGGATACCAGCTTAACACTTCAGGGTTTTTTTCACTGTATGATTTTTAGAATCAGTGCAAGAACATCCATTCTACAGAAAGTTAATGATGTAGTCTCAGTATATTTAGTACAATTCAGGGATGGAAAGTCTTAAACTACATTTTTAAATGTTATCATGGCTTTATGCAGATTTTTAAATTGACTTTTTGGTAAGTTGAGGTAAGGTAGCACGCAAACATACTAGCACAGTAAAATATGTTGTAGTTAGGTGTGATGCCATAATAATAAATATTCTCTTGCAAATTAAATGCTAAAAGAATTGAATTTCTTTCATAGCTGATGAATAGAGTAAATACTTGCTTAAATCTTTCATGTAAGGCTAGTACAGCACTCATTCTGTTGGTATCTAACCATCTGCATTCTTAATGGAAAGTGAATTTATTGCTTGAGGCAGACTGAATTTCCTTATCTACAAAATGATACTATCCAGACAGTCTTCATGCAAGTTGTCAGATGCTTCACTGTGAGCCTCAAGTACTGTAGTTACTGTTATCTACTAAGAACTTGGTCTGGTTGGGCAAGTGATTGAAGACAGATATAAGGGTGGATTCTGAAGAACTTGACCTAAACTTTATTAAACTAACATTTTCCCAGTTGGCACAGTGTAAGGATTACACGGTTCCTGCCATATAATCCAGAATTTAGGGCAGATCTCACTCAGCATACCAAAAGAATTCAACTCTTTCCTTGAATTCCTCTGTTATCATGCTTCATAGAAGAACAGAAAATAGACAGTTATGATTTACGAAGTTATTTCCTTTTGTAAGTGTAGGTATGATCCTTTATTTCCACTAGAGTCCATGTTTGTTATTTAGCCTTTTACCTGCACTGAATCTGGATCTTGGCAGAGCTAAATGCAGCATCTAAACTTTGGTGTATATATTAATATTTTAATTTTAGCTAATTCTAGTTAATTTTAATATTTGCTAACTAGAAAACAATTTCACCCCCAGTGCAGTCAGTAAATTTAGAGGTTGTTGGCTTTTTCACAGTTTCTGCCAAACAGATTGTCCAGCTGTTTCGCAGGCACTCTAGGGTAGGATTGGCTGTGAGTGTGGTGGTTGGTTATACTGTAGCTGCAGAACATCCAAAGAATCCAATTTCAACCCTTATGCACCTAAACTGAGTTTAAACAAATGATTGAAAGGTGATAGGATCTATATCCTGTTCTAACCTTCTCTTCACCTATGTTTTGAAGTTTTAATCCTCTACTAATCTTTTCTTACATGAATTTTCTGAATTTGTGTTCATCCTAAACTGAACACACACTGGATTTTCAGACTTTTTGCCTGTTTTTGTGCTGAAAATCAGGCTTCATGCAAATTTCTATGAGAAGAGTGTTAGTGATATAATTTTAATATTAACAGCATCTGGGGTGGGGAAGACTTCTCTTTTTGCATTTTGCTTTTAAAGAGCAAAGATAATATAGTAGAAAGCAAAAATTAAGGAAATAGTTTTGGGGGTTTTTTAAGAAATATTCATCAGCATTATATCGGTCTGGCAAGGATATATTCTCTAGATTAATATCAGGGGAGGGATAATTTAGATATTAAAAAAAAGAGCTCTGTATTTACAGTTTCAGTTTCTCACCTCTGCTTGCTTCCTCTGGCTCTGTATGTAAGCATACAGCAAACATATGGAAAAGTTCCTGATGGATGTATATTTGGGATGTCTTCCTTGCAGTCTGCAAAAGTTGGCCGGCATAAACATGTCAGAAATACAGCCAGGTCGTATTGACCTACTTTGTTTTTGAAGGGCAGGAGAATACTCTTCTATCCTTGTGTGGTGCTTTAGATGGATTTGGGAGCAAGCCCAGCTGAGGGGCTTGGCTTGAAATCTCCCTTTCTCCCCACTTTTCAGTACAAGCTGCTGTGAGGAGTCACTGCTGTTTACAACAACTTACAACAACTGGAAAGTGTTGCACTTTCCATTCTCTGTTGTTCTGATAGTTTGTGCATTACCTGTGTACAGACTTTAGTACATATAAGCAGACTGCACTCTGCGTGTATATATAGTCCATAATATACAGGCTGTGTATTATGTATATTTTCTAAGCTGCCATTAAAATATTAAAGCAAACAAGATGCACGTAGAATTTGCAGAGAGGAGCCTTTCAGCTGGCCCAGCTCCAGGGTGGTGTTGGGCTGGATCCCTGCTCTGAGTGTCTGCTTTCATCCGTGCCATATATGCAGTGCTGGAGTTTGTATTTCTGCATACAATTCCTGGATGCTGGAATAGAGATCCTGGACCGCCAGAATTCTGAAATGGATCAGACTGCTTGATTTGCCAGCCAATACCAGGTTTTATGGTGCTGTCAAACTGCTGGGTCCAGCTGGTGTTCACTGCAGCCAGAGGTTTAATTACAGAAAACGTAGGGTGGATTTAAAGCTCGCTGGCTTGGGCATGAAGATCAGTGCAGCTGCAGAGTCAGGGACTTCCCTCTCAGACTGCAGGTTATGGACCTGTGCTAGTGTCTTGCTGCTACAGTTTTAAGGCTATTTCTCAGCGGATCCGCTTGATAAATCTATCTATTTATCTTATGGTCACTTTGCTGTTTATAAGATAAATACATCTACATGCACTTGTCCTTGATGCGTTTATACTATACATGTGTATTAATTACTTTTGACTCCATTGAACTAATTAACAAATGTAATCAAAGTTTAATGGGAATTTAGAAGCAAAATACCTGTTGTGACAGACAACCTAAAGCAGTGCCACACCAAGTGAGCACAAAGTATTATTCTCTAGCTTAGATCAAGAACACTCAGGAACGTGTATCAGTATAAGTAACTGTGGTGTATTTTTTTTTCCTTTTTGCAAACATGCTTTGCACTGATGTTTTGCAGTATTTGGTGAAACTTGGAGGTGAAGGGGAACTAGGGAGACAAAGAAGCTTGATATCAGTTTCTGTCTTCAATTTTCTGTCCTGAGCATGTCAAGTGAATTTTCTTGTGCCATTGCTGTAGTAATATTTTGCTGATTTTAGATTTCAACTTGGCTTGTGGTGTCTCAGGTCCTCCAAGGAAGCAAAGTTCTGCTTGGCCAGGGGTGGGGGTGTTGGTCTGGAAAATATCCTGGATCACTCAGAAGCTAAACTAAGCTATCTTGCCCTTTTCTTGAGATTTTTTGTGTTTTTCCAGAGTGGAAGAATAAATGGTGTCTGAACACATAATTCTTCAGAATTAAAGCATGTCCCATAATTTAATTTTATTTGATAACACATCTGTGCTGTCCTTTCTTATGTAATGAACCAAAACCTAATCGAGGCATAAAATGTCATTAGTACTCCAGTATTCCTGAGTGGCAGATGGGATAACAGTTGCAATAATTGATGTCTAACTTTCAAAATATGTACTTTCACCTGGGCTAAGTGTTATCAGAATTATTTTGTCTGAAGTAGGTTTATTATTTTTGGGAGAGCAAGTTAAGGTGAGAGGGTACACATTCAAGAGACAGGGATAGAACAAGTGACAGCATTTTAAATAACCTGTGCCAGCACATGCAGTAGAAACCACAAAAATAAACAGCTACAGAGCATAGCCCCTGATTAATCATACTTTCGGAGAACTACAAGTAAAGGTTAAAAGAATTATAATTCCTTTCAGTGTGAGGTATTTTTTACAGAAATGTCAAGTTTTTAATAATCACAGGAGCTGATTGCCTGACTAACTTCCCTCTGCTCCTCTCATGGCTTGTTGCTGTCACGGAATCTAAATGACAAAGTCTGTAGCCTGAAGATCTTATCTAACTGTATTTTGTAACAGTAGTAAAAAGGCTTTACATTTGTCCAACATATTTCATCCAAAAAAGACATTACTACAACTGGATGCTTTCCAGATTCTGGGTTCAGGCCTACTGCTTTTGACTTAAAAGACAATACTGTTTAACTCTGGACATGATAAATGCTTGACAGGACAGACATCAAGGCTTATGTGACAAGGGAAAAGACAACTTTATGCAAACCCACCAGAATACTCCTTTTCTCTTCCAAGAAAAATGATGTCTTTTAAGGATCCCCATGGAAAGAGCTCCCCACATGTGAAATGTTAAGAAGCTCTATGTACTTATATAGAAATGATAAATGCTTAAGGTGTCCTACTGAAGTGGAAGTCTGGGGAGCTTCAGAAACTGATGTAGTGAATTTCGATTAGATGGGATTGGAGAAACTAGTGTTGATTCTTTGGTGGAGTTGAAGTGCTGACAATTTTGACCCTAAAGTAAGGATTTGAAGGTATGGAGTTTAAAGAGATTCTTATAACATGTAAGAAATTCATATTTTAAAGTTACATAACAGATTTATGTGCATACTTCGTCACACTGCGGAAAGTGCTTTCTGACAGAGGGTAAATTAATCATCCTCTTGTGGATCAATTCAAATAAATAGGTGCAGAGGAAGGATAATAGGATGACTGTGTAAAGAAAACTTATAAGAGGGAACTAACAGCATGACATTTTTCAGCTTGGAAAATTGAAGACTCAGAGAGAATTTCAGTGGGGGAACATGAGGGGGAGAGGAAAGCTGCTCGAGCTAAAGGGTAGTGTTGGCGCAAGAACAACTGGGTTTCAACTAGCTGTGGGTAAAGTTACATTAGTGATTAGAAGAGCTTTCTAAATGCCAGAGGGGTGAGATATGGGAACAGACTTCCAGTAGGAGTGAACAGGACATTCATTTTGGCAGGATTTGGCCCCACAATTTCACATCTTAGTGCTGTCAAATCTGCTTGAAAAGAGCGCAGCAAAGAATAAAGAAATAAAGTAGGAAAAAGGGGCAAATTTGAATTCACTGGCATATTGTCTTGGTTTACCCCCGGTACTAATAAGGTATCAGACTGTATGATCTGTGTGAAATTATTGTACAAAAATAAGCTTTAGAATATATGCAAAACCATGAAATACTCAGAGTTTAGGCAGACCAGTCAGTTAGTGTTGCTGCTTCTTTTCACCAAGAACTTTGAAATTAGTGATTAATGGTTTATTGAAATACATAGAGTCCTAAGCAAGCAACAGACTTGCTTTGAGTAGCTGTAGTTCACAGGACTCAACAGGAGTGCATGTTTTATTATCTAAATGTATTTTTATTTTCTGACTTTCTCTTTATAGAACAGGAGAAGAGAGTATTTCTAAAGCAAAAGGCACTTACCTAATTAGAAAAGGCCACAGTTTTAAAATTATGTATACTTTTTGTGGTGCTGAGGTAGTAATGGCAATGGTGATTTACTGGAATATAGCTTCAGTATGATTTTGAGCTATTTTCCTAAGTTATAATAAATTAAAAACATATCGATTAATGATAACCTTTGAAATTAGGAATCAATGAGGTACTTGGGTAGAAGTGCTAAAATGCCTTTATACAGGGTAAGAAACTGATGGAATTACAATGCAGTTAAGACTGAGATGGAGAACTACTTTAAATGTAAATCGTGTTTTTCCCCTTGCTGATAATATGCTTGGTACAACAAACACCATCAAGGCTGTTGTAGATACTGGTGCAGGACAAATGTTATGCAACAATGTGGTAATAATGAAACATGAAGTGCTTACCTGTTTGAAAGCAAAACCTAGATTTATTTTTGAGAAATGCTGAGTGATGTTGCTAGAAATGTAACGGTTAAGGTTAATCATAGGTAAGAAGAATAAGCATAATATGACATTTTATTGCAGTGAGGTCATGCATTTGTTGTTTTGGTGTTTCTTTACTGTCGAAGAGTAGGAGTAGGTCTTCCAGCAAACTTTTACTGCAGGACTCACAGCAATGTTTTGTGTATCTCTACACCCAGTGTTACTGTAGGAAATTGCACAATTGTTGGATGCCTCACCAAAATTAAATGACATTGTCAGACAACAGAAAAATTGGTCTCTAAAAGAATCAATTTTATTTATGCTTGAAGAGTTGTATTCTGTGATGGATAGCGAGTCTGGAGCCTTTCAGTGTTGATTCTTCAAAAATTCATATACTCATCTAATTTATTTGATTTCAGTAGCATTATTACTGACTTATGCCAGAGGAAATCAAACAACTGATTTTCTTGTGGAATTATGATCCATTTCAAATAATTATAACTTTAAGGCTAATCTGCCTTTCAAAAAATAGCATTATTCCAACAACTGTAGAAATGAATCTGTGTTCCTAATTTTGTGTTCTTCAGTTCTTTAATACATAATTCAGAGAAACTTTTAATCATTAATATTATCAGTTGTTGTGAGTAAATGAAAATTTATATTTTGTGTTCTATATTTTGTGTATAAGGATCTGCTAGAAAAAACACAAACCCTGAACTTTTAATTCTGAGTTAAGATGCCACTTAACTTTTCAAGGAGAAAACCCAGGTTCTTGGTCAACCTAACCAAAACAAAACTAAGAAACTTAGATTATTCTTTGGGCCAACAAGCACATTGTAAGCCAGTCTGTTTCTACATTACACTTTTCCTTCTTCAGCTTCTCTTGTCTTTTGACTATAATTCAGGATAAACTAAGCATGCAGAATAAAAACTTTTAACTTTCTGTATGCTGTGTTAATTATGGAGCGCACATACGTTCCGTGCTTTGAAGAGCCTTTTTCAGCTGTGTAGCTTTGTTAAATAGGCATCAAAAGATTTAGGCTTGGGTAATAAAAACCCCCAAATAACTAGTTAATATTTTAAAAAAGGAAATGGTGTCACAGTTGAGTTATCAAGGCTGAAATACACGGTCATATTGAGAACAGAGGTTCATTCCCTGGCATGTCAGTATGGAGTTCAAGTGTTCCAAAAAAAGTACATGGTCTGCTGTGGGGCTTTATGATTCCTAAATCGTAATCTATGTAAGTATTAGTAAGAAATTAATGCATGTAGTTCAGGGGGTCATTACGGAGTGTGTTGTATTTTACTTTTTCTTTTAGAATATGGTCTATATGTATTTATAATTTAAGAACAGTTTTTGTTTCCAGAATACCCAGATTTTAGGTCATAATTTTTAGTAATCTGTAGGATTTTTGGAGATTGGGATGATTATAATTATTGTCACAACTTTTCTGAGAGATGACTTTATCACCATGCACAAGGCAGAATTTGTTGCCGGTATTTTTGTCCGTTTTTAGCTTAAAAAACCATTAAACCCAAAACAAACCACAAAACCAGCCAAACATAAAGAAATTCAGATGCTTAAAAAGGATGCGAACTAAGCCATGTAATATGGCTGAATTTCCCTGAAGGAGGAGGAAGGTGTCAGTTACGATTAATGTGAACAACATTTATGGCCCTGGAGATGTGACCTCTCGTTACAGTAAATGTGACAGCATGAATTACTTTCAATTACAGTGAACTACATTCAGCTACATTAGTTCTGACACACCTCACTAGGAGAATGCTGCTGTGGTAGCTTTAACCAAAGGAAAAAAAGGCAAAACTTCTGAGTGCTAATGTGTGTGTCACTTGAGCAGAGCCACTGGGTTCTGAGTGCGACGTATTATTGCCTCAGGTTTTACACACTTCTATTACATCATTTGTTATTTCCACTGGCACTTTCAGGTTTATGCCTTGGGTGCTGGAGAATATGAAAACCACCTTTTTAATATGCTGTGTATAATAAATGTAAATGCAGAATTATTTTTTAAAAAAAGATGAGATTAATCATCCTTTTTATTTTCCTGTGTTAACTGCACCTTTACATAGAATGATAAGTGGGGTCTACTAGCTGTCAGCATGTCCAACATGTCCCATTTTGTATGGCATAACTACCTTTTAATCTTTATTAACACTATGAATTTATTCGTACAAATTAAATATATCGTAGCACGGGATATTTATCACTTGACAGAAGCAGTTCCTATAATGTCACTACTTTTTCCTTCAAGGTTCAATTATCATGCTTCAGTTTCTACCTCTAAGCTTTCACAAAAAATAAAAGATGCCCAGGGCAGAAGTCAACCTTTCACTTTTGCTACAGAGGAGATGCCATCTATTTCATGCTGTGCTAAGTATTCCATCGAAACACGAATAAAACAGTGCCTTTGGCAAATCATAAATTAGAAATAGCACTAAGCAAAGGAAATAGCTTTAATTAAAGCTTTTTTTTTTTGCACTTTGAGAACTTGATTTACAGAGTATTGGGTATTTTTTCTGCAGAAATGAAGACCCTCTTTTCAGATTTGAGGGACTGGTGTTGGAATCAGAGTAGAAAAATTGTGACGTCAAATTGTCAGTTCTCAAAAGGAAACAAAAAGTGGTGGTTGCTGACTCTGAAGTGATTCTGAATTAAGGCTGTGGAGTGTAAATTCCTGTTAGTCTTCCTCCCATGTTAAGGACTAATTTTCAGACCTCCATTTTTCCGATATTACTGGCCATTCGGTGTGTAATAGTGGATTGTGAAAATATTTGTCAGTGTATCAGTAGGTGTTTTAAAAATCAATATGCAATATAAACTGACATGGGAGTATGTCAGCAACTCCCATTAAGGTACAAAGATTTGTATTTTAGTTACAATCACTGAAGTAGAATCAAATAGTTTTTAGAGCTGTCTTCAAATCACTGAAACAGTGGGAGACTAAAAAGAATTTTCAGTTCAGCTCTTCTGGCTGTGAAATCTCTTTACTCAGGCAATCAGATTACCTGGAATCCTGTGTTCAGTTTTGGGCCCCTCATTTCAGAAGGAGACTGAGGCATTGAAGTGTGTCCAGAGAAGGGCAGTGAAGCTGGGGAAGGATCTGGGAAATCCTACAAGGAGCAGCTGAGGTTTAGTCTGGAGAAAAGGAGGCTTGGGAACCCTTATCACTCTCTGCAACTCAGAAGAGATTGTTGTTCTCTACCATATGTCAAGAGAAAGGACAAGAGGAAATGGCCATTTAATTGTGTCAGGGAAGGTTCAGATTAGATATTAGAAAAAAAAACTAACTGAAAGAGAGGTCAGGCTTTGGAACAGACTGCTGAGGGAGGTGGTGGAGCCACCATCTCTGAAGTGTTCAGGAGGCATCTGGATGTGGACATGGGGATATGGTTCAGGGGTGATTATGGTGGTGGTGGGTTATGTTTGAAGCAGATGATCTTGAAAGTCTCTTCCAACCTTGATGATTCTGTGACCTTCAGTAAATGCATGTTTTTTAAATTCTGTGCATATAGCTGAAAGAAGAAAAAAAAAATTTGTTTTTGACTCTTAATCTCTGGGATTTTTATCTGATCAAAATAATATTTCTTTTTCTTGCCTACCTGAGAATAGTAGAGACTGTGATTCTTTAGGGGAAAAAGCCTAATTTTTCCAAAAGGGAGGTAGGTAATAACTCTTGTTTCATGAAATTACTTTGAAGAATACTGTTGGTAAATGTGCTTTAGAGGCTATTCCACTGAATAGATGGGAGAAAAATCATGGGCACTATGGCATTCTATATCAGCTGGAAAGCAGTTTTATGGGTGGAGAAAAAGCAGCTGTTGGTGTACTCAAACTGTCTTATAGTGATAACAGAAGTGAACTTGAAACAGTGACAGAGCACTTAGGAATATATTGTTGTAGACAGTGAGTTCTCTGGAAATCAAAACTGATATTCCAGATAAGGGAATAAATTAAAACAGGCTTAGATGCAGCTCAGATGGGAATAATAACAAAATAATCTACTTGATCAAGTGTTCTGTGTGGAGAAGTGGAAAATGAAATAAGACATTCAAAACCTAAATACATCTCCTGGGATGCCAAATGGTATGGGAATGAAAGGAAGAAAATGATTTTGCATTGTAACTTAGTGATTACAAAGATGCACTTAGAAGCATTTGCAGAACCTGGCATTGTAATTGTAGCAGGCACTGGAGGGACCTTAGATGATGTTAACAACATTCCACAAGATAGAGAGAAAACTGATTCATCCATAAAGAAGCAAGAACCTTGGCTTTAGGGAAGACAGACTCATATTTTCCTTTCTATCAGAAGCTGAAGATTTTTATCACTAAGGTTTGATCTGAAGATCAGAGGAAATGAACAAAAATATTTTCAACTTTATTCAGGTAGTTTGGTTGTTTCTACTGTGGTAAGTTTTCCCGATACCTTAGCGATATGTATCAGTGGTTTTCCATGGGTTCCTTTATTTCAATATTGGTACATTTAGTGTTGGTTTGAACACTTTTCTAGCGTGGTTAGAGTGAAGAAAACAGGAAAGCTTCATGGTGGTGGTATTACTAGAAACCAGCTAAATGTGTTTGAATTTTAATGAATTTTCATAGGAGTGGATCAGTGTTGTACCTGAGCACTGCTGAAATTAAAGCAGGTATATCATGGGTCTTGTTTGTGAACTGAATACAAATTGTTGGCTTAGCTGTGCTATTTTTGGAATTTTTCTTGCAGCCCCTCTGTATTTATAGAGAGCTATTCCACCATTTAATATTTCTTGTCCATGAGCTCTATGTTTGCAGTGGAGCAAAGGGCTCCCGTTGAACACTGTCATGGCAAAAGAGCATGTTTCCCTTGAATTTTCTCTACACATCAACATTTCCTTTGTTATGGAACATCAAGAGCAATCAGACGTGTGCTGAAAATGTTTCTATGTTCATTTAGCCTCGTGTTCAAATTGAAAGAACTATAGAGGTCTTCGCTTTCATAATTATCCAAATATTTAGTGGATACACAAAATGGGAATCTTCCTTCATTTTACTGCTGCAGGGAAATACTGTTTTCTACAACCACATTATATTTCACATATCTGGAATTTACTGTGAGATATTCTTTCAAAACAAAGTCTTTTATTAGTGCATTATTTGATTTTTGACTGTTAAATAAATTTTTTATTAAATAGACACCTCAACCATTTGGCTCAAGAAGTACCACAGGAGAAGAAAACTGCAAGGGAAAACTTGTTTAGCAAACTGAGACAATCAAGGATAAAGTTGTGCTTTAACATTTTCATGGCTACTGCAGACCACTCTCCTGTCAGTTTGGATAAATGCATTTTTTTGGTTCCCTACCTTGTTGTTCTGAGCAGTGTCTACCAGGAATATTCTATCCTGCCTTCTCCTTTAGTTGAAAATGTATTTCATCGGCGAAAGTGCTGTTGACATTTCTGTAGTTTATGATTTCTAGTGCTCTGGCAGGTTGTGCGCTCATAAATAATGCAGTCTTTCTAGATTTGTTTGAGTGTTTTTTAGTGCAATATTTTGTTTTACCTGTTAAAAAAAATATAGAGTAAATGAGACTTTATCCAAGGAGTTAAGAAATTCTTTTTAAAAGAGAAGAATTGTGAAGAGGTAAGAGAGCATGCAGCACAGAGTTCTCAGAAAGGCATTAGATATTTCACACTGGAACGTTTTTACCAATCACACCTTCCTCTCAGTACAGAATCATCATATACACATCATGTATTGCATTCAGTGTCTTCTGTATGAAATTCCAGTGCTGATCTGATGTTAGGATGGAGTAAAATGGAAGTCAGAACTAAATACAGATTTCTCTGATGAAATTTCTTAACACTGTTATACCAAGGTAAGGGATTGACATTCTCCAGTGCTTTTTAAAGCCCTTGAATGTTTGTTTTAATAATATTTTGATTCTGTATCCAGTCCTGATACAGATACCCAATCCTGGTCATGGAAATTGACTGCTCTCCAAAAGCAGAGGGTTGAAGAAAATATTCTTGATCCCGCTGGCTGGCAAGGGACAATAGCAGACCACAAGTGTAGGACAAAGCTCCCAGACTGCCCACTGCTCTGGGGCTCTTCCATTTGAAACTTGAGAAGGACAATTAGAAAGATTCCAGTGAAGTAATAGGCCTAACCATGTCCTCCCTTTGTATTCACCTCAAGGTCAGCCCGGGACATGGGGTAGTATGTTTGAGTTTTGGAAAGCCTTTTTCGTGGGCATTTCTTAAATCTTTTCCACTGTAATGAAACCAAACAACAAAGAAACTCCCCAAACCAAACAAGTAAAAGCAACCCAAACCAAATCCCACCAAACTAAATTATTAAGCCTTACATAATGCAAGTTTCTACCCTACTAAAGGTATTTAGAAAAACAAACTGTCCCATTGGGTATGTTCTTAACAAATCATTCTGTAGTTCTTAAACTGACAAAAACAAGGAGCTAATGGAGTCATATATCTGACAGATTAATGAGTGAAGCATCATGATTAAACTATTCTATCAGTTTTGTCCAGTTCTTTTGTAATGAAAGTGGAAATTAGATTTGCAATCAGATGAATAAATCTAGGGGAAGAAAACACCTCAAGGAATGTCATTGTTCTGTTGCCTGGCTGACACTATCAGCGCAGAACAGAACTACAGACCCAATCTGTTCTCCATATTGTTTTAATGTTTTTTTTTTCACAGAAAGTCCTTGACAGTCTTGAAACACAGCACTGGATCATTATAGAGCTGTGAACGAATAGCTAACCTACAAAAACCTTACCTGTTTGGTCTTCTCCCTTTCTTTTAATTTGGGATGCCATATTCCTTCAGACTGACTTGGAGAACTGTCGGTCTGTTGGGACAGACTTTTGCTTGGCAAGCTCACCTACAGAAAAGCTGAGCACAGAGTGACCATAACTGGTGTGAGAGACACTCCGGTACATTTCAGGATTGTGTTGGTCAGAGAAGGAAGTACATGGGTTGGAAAACCAGAGAAAAAATGGATATTGGTAGTGTGTAGGTTTAAATCCAGGCTATGGCAGCACCACAAGAGTAGTTAAGTTTTTATGACAGCATTTTAAGAAACATTTAAGTGGTATCAATGTGTGTTTTTGAAGTATGATTAGCAAAAAAATACAGGAATAGCTCACATAGGAGTAGTTTTAAAGCAGATTTATTTTTCCATCTGTTTCATAGTGAAATGCTGAAATAATTAATACAGATTGATTTGATTGGTGACATTTTATTCTCTAGTTCTTTTCTTTTAAAGAAAAATAATTTATTTTGGCTTTTGGAGTTGTGGTTTTTTTGTTTGTTCAGGGTTTTTTT
>VYXC01009416.1:48064-147367 GCA_013397175.1 Platysteira castanea | reverse complement strand
TCTTTTTTTTTTTTTTGAGAAAATGAAGTTCTAATGATTTCACCTAAATTCATAGGATAAGAGTAGTCTTTGTTTTGTGCTCCATGATCACAGTATCAAAGGGGAACTCCACGGATTCCATCAGAAAGGCAGTTTAGCTTATCAGTCCTGTTGCATCATATATTCAAAAAAGATTGCTGAGACTTGAAGATTTCGAGCAGCAGTAACAAGAGTGTCAGACAGCCTTGCTGGAATCAGCTGCCTGTAAGGAGAGATGACCTAGCTTTATCAAATCAGTGAACAAACAACTATTAATCTATACAGCCTCAGGATTAGATCCTTCAGAACACAGACACGTTGTTGTGCTTCATATCTTCTTTGGGTTTACAGCTGTCAGTTTTTTCTGCTAATTTTGTGGTGCACTGTAGAATTAAATGCAATAATAGATATTAGAAATTATGTGCAAATTCTACTTAAATCTGTGCAGTTCCTTACAACCAAACCTGCCTTCTTGGTTTCTTTGAATAGAAATTTTCTTTTGCAAGCACTCAATACATACTCTTAGGTTTTTCTTTATTATTTTGTTTAATTGTCTTCTTTTTTAGTATTCCTACTACCATTTTGAATGAAATTAAGTGATCATTTAAAGATATCAACTAATTTGAACAAAATATGATTTCTCCACTGTAGAGAAAAGAGAACAGATAAATGTGTGCATCATATCCTGCTAGAACTGCAATCTTCAGTCTGTATTTTGAATTTATCTCTTACTTTTAACATTTTCACAAACCAGCACGTCCTGTACAGCTCTTTGATTAATACTAAAAATTAAATGTTATTTAACATTTAGCAGTTGGTTGCTTAAGCTCTGGACATGCAAGGTGATGTGTGGCCTACAGATGTATCAGGGTCACAGAGGCAGAAATTGATGTCCATAGTGACCTGTAGGAAATTATCCAAGTGTGAGAAGAGACCGCCAGAACCTTCCTGAGGGCGAGCAGGTTGTTAACTCTGCAGTTTGTGTGAGAACATCTGTTGGCTGCCTACTTCTTAAAGAGCCAAACAGTCTGTAAAGAAAGCACAGCCTGTACTTTGAAATGTTGTTAACTATGGGGCCAAGTCATTCGTCTGGCCTCCATGGAAGACACAAGTTGTGCCTTAAAAATAAATAAATAAATAGAGTGCATGAGAGCATGAAAGAGAGGAAAAATTAAACAGTGAGTATATAGAATTTATCTGATTTACAATGAACACATATTTAACTTAGTGCCCACTATGACTTCCAGGTCCTTTCTCAGCCCATATTGGTGTGGGATTATTTAACCCAGGGTGCAACACTTCCCATTTTTGCTTGCTGAGATTTATGTGGCTTCTGTTGGTGCAGCTGTCAAGGTTTCTTATGGTCCATCTGCGAAGTAACACACACTGACCTTAAGCCCACTGGTGGGTTTAAAAATGAGATTGTCCTACATTCCAAATGGCTCTAATGGAACGTTTGCAGTACTCTTTAAGAAATAAGAAACACTCCTGCTTCCATAAAAGAAATGAAATAAGAAGGAATGAGACCAATATTATTTTTGAAAGATGGATGGTAAATGATAGGGCAGAGTTGTTCAGATTGAATTGCCACATTAGAATGAACTGCAGGGCTCTGTGACCATTAACAAAGTTGCGTAACTTTGGCACTGGGGCTGGTGTTTAGCCCAGAGAGCAGAAAAACGTTGGAATATTTTTTGAAGGGCAGCAGTGAAGAGCAAAGATGGTTTTTACCAGGATGGAACTGGTACCTTATTTGATGGCGTTAAATTACATGGTTGCCTATAAACCAGGACACTGGGCATAGGGACCCATGAGGTCATTTTGGCTCAGAAGGTCCCATCCAGTCCTGGGTCCTGTGTTCCTTTTAAGTAATGAAGCTATTGAAATTTGGCATATATGGAACATAAATATTTTGTCTCACTTTTTCTTTTACTTACTATGATTTTGATATATATTTTGCCCATGGCAAATGACAACCATAATATTTTTGTCTTCCTTATGTTTTCCTACATTATTTATCTTTCTATAACCAAGCTGCAAATTTATTTATATGCAGGGAGACAGAAATAGCTGTTATTGTGGAATGTGTATGTGGTAGGATTTCCTGTATTTAAGCATTTCTGAGTATGTTTCTCGGAAATGCTGATAATTCATATTATTGTAATCTCTGTGGTGCTGTCTTAGCCAAAGAGAGCTGATGGATTTTGGTGCACAAACCATTCACATTTTTTCTTCACTCTTGTTATCCAGCAATTGTCCTCGTTGATTGGTGATAAATTGATGGGTAAATGGAAGGGACAATTTTAAAAGATGTATTAGAAAGTTTGAGGAGAAGGAGGCTGTCCATTGGTTACACTGGGCTGGAAGACCTTACCCAAAATGTAAAGTAGCTGAGGAGCCTTGCGTGGAGCTCTGCAGTGTTTATGAACTGTACTCAAAGGAGGGGAAAAGGCAGGGATATAGGACTGAGCTGAGCAGGAGATGAGATCCAGGAGCCCTGGCTTTGCAATAAGAGAGCTTCACCTGCCATGGTGATCCCAGGGTGCTGTCTGTGGCAGGTAAAGATCTGGAGAGGAGTTTATTGATAAGCCTCTGCCTCTATTAACTCAGCAGTGTCAGATTTATAAGTGCATATATCACATCCTATACATAACCATCCTAAATGGCCTTTTTGGCAGGAAAAGAAATCCAGCTGCCCAAATTAAAGATTTGCGCATAAGAATATAAAAATCTTTGCTTCAGTTGCAAATGATTAAGGTTTGGTTTTTCTTTTGGTTGTGTATGAAAGTGCCAAGCTGTGTGACAAATAAGGAACGTGTATTTTTGTGTGTAACAGATAAGGATAATGTATTTTTGTGTGTAACAAATAAGGATAATGTATTTCTGTGTGTAACGTTGATGTTCTATTTGAGTAACGATAGTAGAAGATTGTAATCCTGACTGAGCAGTTCTAGTCACGTAATTAACCTTGTATGTGATAAATGAGCAACATCATGTGTTCCTGAACAGGTTTAAAAAATGAATCATTCTCTTTGTGCCTTTTATTCTTGGCTGAAATATTTGAGTAGCAACAGATAAATAAACAAAATGGTATACAAAATGATGAAATGATAATGTCTGATGGTAAAAAGAACAGAGATGTTAACTGCTCTGTTTTGATAGCAGGGACTTCTACAATTTATCAAATCAAGTATGCTAATAGTATTTGGGGGGGGTTCTTTCTAAGGGATCTAGTTAGCTAGGAAAACAAATTCTGTGTAGACCTCTCAAATAAGAATTTTGGTAAAATGCAGGAGCTAATAACATTTAAAAAAACCATTGAAACAAATCTGATGTTGGAACTTCAGTGATATGAGGTGGTGGTGCAGTACTTTAAAATTTCTTCAAACATAATAGGGTATTTTAAAGAAATTCTGGTGATGTGGAAGGGAGAATAAGTCAATGTAAGCTTCCATATCAAGATTAAGAAGTTGCAAGGCAGTGTAAAATTAAATATTAAACAATTAAAACTTTTTGAGTAGTGAAAGAATGTATACCACTTCTTACCTTCCAAGGATATTTCCAGGGCTCTGTTCTACAGCATTTTCTGGTTATAATGAATGCAGAGTCCTGTTGACCTGGATGGGACTGTTTGCTTAAGCAAAGGTAAAGTATGCTTCCATGTTGCAGAAACAGCTTTTTTTTCCTCTCACAGAATGTAAAAACAAGAAAATCTCATGCAATTATATAATTATAACCTTGTCAGTACAGTTATCATTAAGTGTTATGCAATTAAAACCTGTGAAATAAACTACCATGAAGGTTTTTCCTTAGTCCTGCTCAGTACCCACTTGTTGCAAATTGTAAATAGTATAAAACCTGCTACATTCACTGTCTTTCATTGTACCTTTTTTTTGTCTTCTACAGGAAAAAGTAGAATATGCCTTCCTGATAATTTTTACAGTTGAAACATTTTTGAAGATTATAGCATATGGATTATTATTACACCCCAATGCATATGTTAGAAACGGATGGAATTTATTGGATTTTGTAATAGTAATAGTAGGGTAAGTAACTTGTCTTTCATTATACAAATTAGAAACTTTCTTTACAGTGAGGCAGGTATAGGTCTGTTTGCCTGTGAATAACATACTATGCTGGATTTCTGGTTTTTTTGGAGTAAAAGAATGAATTGAGTGAAAAAAATTTAAAAAGCCCTAGAAGTTTTCAGTGCTATTTGTGGCTACAGACTGCATTGCATTTATAGTAGAAGTTCCCAGGGAATTCTGAGTCCTGCTGGAGATTTCCAGAGTTGTCCTTCAGAAACTTTTCCATTTGATTTTTTCAAGGTGGACTCCTGGTGTTGTTCCATGTGTTGATCTCTTAAGGGCCACACATTGTTATTTCATTTATTTGTTTAACCCTTCACTGCAGTTATGTGGAGTTCATCTGTTCCACAGAGACCTCTGGAGGACTCACATGTTTCAAAGTGGAGAAGAGTGGTTGGGGAGACAGAATTAACTGAGTGATTGCTTGATATTCCCAAAATCTGAATAAAATTGGGTGCTGCGCATCAGGCCCCAGATACAGATATGATTTTGACTTGCCTGGGATAGAATGCTAAAAATGCCTTTTTTTCTTTATGCTGTGCACCTTGCTATACCAGGAAACCCTGGAGAGTTTGTTCTTTGCCCCAGAGAAGGAACTGCTTGGGCCTTACGCAAGTTCTGAGGAGTGGAGAGTGGAACATCTCACACCTACATACATTATGCACCTACTTATGATAAATAATTCTTGTCAGCAACTCCATGTCAGTGGTTATGCTACTTCATTAGATCCTACCTTCAGCTATCTAGGGAATTAATCTTGAGATATATATTCACCAATTTCCTAAATATTGTGGAGATTATGTTAAAAAGCTGTTTAACCAGTACTGTAAATTTTGTTTGCTAAAATAATGAATTATCTAGAACATGGAGAACGTTCTCCATGTATAACTTTGTTATACATGACCTTGGCTTGTGGTGTGCAATTCTAATTTCATTTTTAAATTCAAACCATATCAAAGGTTGCCTGTAATTGAAAAGGCCCTGAAATTAGAGTGTGTGCTGCTTTTAAGTTGTCACTGCATTAAGAAAAAGAAAGATGCAAAGCAAAGGAATTTGTGGTAAAGCATCGTTAAATTTGGTGAAGTACTATGAATGTAAGAATGCCTGATTTGTACCAATTTGATTATGCGATACTAAATGTTACTGAGAGGGTTGTATTTGGGCCAGTCCCTTGGCATGCAGGCAGTTTTGGTCCAGGACTAAAATTTGTGTATAAATAGATCCTTCATCAGGTCAGGTCATTCTCAACAGATTGGCCTCTGTGCCTGAAGGGGAAGCTTGGTGGGCAGGTTGGAGACTGTCACACACGAGCTCAGTTCCCTTGCCAAGCAGGCACTTGAAAAGACCTCCTCCCTTTTGTCAAGTGACCACAGAGTTACAGTAACCCTGGAGCAGTCTAATTAACATGACCTCTATCTTTGTCTGTGTCCTAAATACATGGTAACTAAAAAAATTTCCACTAATTCCTAAAACACTCATTATTGGAGGCTAAATGGAGTTAGGTCAAATGTTCACACCGTATTTGTTGAAATTATGAATAAAAAAGGACTATATCTTATCAAATGCCTAAAATATCACACTAAGATTAAGTCATAATTCAAACCTAAAAGTTTGGAATATGAACTATTTTGCAGGTTGGCATCAGCCTACTTTTAAGACAAGGTGGACGTTTCATAACATGTCACACTGATAGAACTGTGAGCAATATTTTTGTTCTTTCAGTAAGAACACAACCTACATGATTAAGCAAGCATGAGTCCCATTTATTTAATTAATACGTAAAAGCCCAGTGAAAAATTGATTTTCATATATAACCCAAGGTGGATGTGGAATCACTTCTGGACCTGATTCTATTTGATTAGCTTCAATGTGAAATTTCATTAGGTATTCTAATAGCTTTGAAAGAGCTGCCACAATGTCCGGTATTGAATGTATTGAAATTTGCTCTCTCAGCAGAAACTGTGGCAGTCCAAATGCATTAATCTTAATTATACCTAAAGAAATCTGTACAAGCAAAAGGGAAACACATGTAAAGACGTTTTTAAAACCAAATCTTAATTAAACCTTTAAACTTTGATAAACTGTAGAGGAATAAGAATGTAAATTTCAATAAAGAAGATCAATAGTTCTATACCTTAATAGCTTTTTAGGAATGACATATGTCCTGGTTTCAGCTGGACAACAGAAAATGACAGTGCTGTCAACACAGCTGTGAATGTGATGCTCTCTAGTCTTTGTCACTTCTCTCTGTAACCCATCAGAGTACGAATTACTTTGGGTAGTCTACTTACCTGCATGGTGTCTCACGTAATTTCCATTGATTTCTGTGAAAGAATAAGGTCCCGGTTGAGAAAGCTTTCGTAGCACCTTCCTATGCCCTTTAATTTTCTGAATGTTGTATGAACTGACAGGCTGAAAGGTTCTCTGAATCCGGGACTTGATTCAGAAGGCTTTTTAATAATGTCTGTCTTTAGAGCATAAATAGTCACTCTTGAAATCATTGAGGTGGTTCATTTTCCTGCAATTATGCTTCTCTTAAATTTTAGGGCTGGATCAGGAGGTAATATTCAATGTCTGGATTTGGTATAACAGTGTGTGGGCTGCTGCGGTTCCTTGTAGCATCTGGAGAGTCTTTGTGGCTGAGTTTTTCTCTGGAGCAGAACGAAGCAGTCTAGGGATGGGTATTGACTGATGGGGGTCAATTGCTTACTGGGGGGAGGGTAAAGCCTTCAATAATCTAGTTTAGGCAACCCATTAAATAACGTATGATTTCAAGCAACTATCCAGTGTGACGGAGTTTTTAACCAGAGGTGTGAAAACTTTTAATGACCAGAATAAAACCCTGCACATTTCTGGTATCCTTCACAAGTGTGAAACATTTCCCATGATTGCAAAACTCAATATTAACTTGATAATCCTTTCGGGAGAAGTGTAGCTCTGCAACTATTGAACTACAGACTTTGTGCAAAGGATAACAGAGTTCGTGTGGTCTAGTGACAGTCTAGAAAACCACGCATCTGAAATGGAGCTCCACACTGAAATAAACCTAAGATTAATTTGTATTTTAAGAACATGCATCACTTTAAGTTGCTGCTAAGTGGGAAAGCAAAATGAAAATCTTGCAAACTGTTCTAATGAATGACTAATTCATTTCTGCAGGGAAAAAAATACAATATAATAAATGAGCCATCTGGGAATATATTTTTCCTCAGAGGTATTATGTGTAAGGAACAAATCTTTTTCTTGTTATTAAATGGTGAACTCTAATTGTTTTTAAAATATTCAGTTTCTGCTGACTGTTTGTAGAATATTGTACTGCTGTGCCATTTGGAGTTCATATATTCCACCAAAATTAAACCAGATGGTTTTAGTTATTATCTATTTCTTCTTCTAAAGGGAAGATTAATTCTCCAAATGTTAAAGCTAAAATGTTTGAACAAAATTGGCAAAGCAGCTTCATTTATTTAAAAATAGCAAACTGTATGTATAAGCTGAATGTTACATTATTGAATACAGTGTGATCCTCATTCTCTAGAGGGATTATGGAGTCTTGCACTTCATAGCTCTTTCTGTCATGATTTAATGTGTAAATATACCTCCCAGTTTGACATCTGAGCAGCTTTTCAGAATGATCTGCAGTTCAGCTAATTTCCAAAGTAATATCTTTGACTGTGTGGTAAATGGGTAGTGATGACCTTACCTTTCATCTCATTTTCTAGATTATTTAGTGTAATATTGGAACAATTAACCAAAGAAACAGATGGTGGCAGCCACTCGGGTGGCAAACCTGGTGGCTTTGATGTCAAAGCCCTAAGAGCCTTTCGTGTATTGCGACCTCTCCGGCTTGTATCAGGAGTGCCCAGTAAGCTCTGCTTTCTTTATTTCCATTGAAATGAGGAATGTGACTGCTCTGATTATTTAAGTGTCTTCTTCCTTACACTACAGAAATGAAATGGGATAAAGCTGAGATTTTATCTGGCTACGTATATGAAGTGAATTTCAAGATGAGTGATACCCTATTTCAAGTTGAACAAGGGATTGTGAATTCAGTCAGTGTATGATCTCCTTACACAGTTCAATAAGCAGGCAGGGGAATACATTTTCTTTTTAGAAGGTTTATATAAAAGTAAATTACATGTTAAAATGCAAATACACCGGAAAATAAAATTCAGATTTTTCTTTTTCTAAGAGCGTCCATCTGAAAGTGTAGGTGGTCCTAAAATAGTTTATATGTTGGTAAGGGTATGCCAGAGCACATTACACGTTTTGTGTTTCCTGCCCCCTCCAATGCACATGAATGCCTTCTGTTTATCTCAGCAGAGCTAACAGATAAATTAGGAAACCGAAGAAGTAGAACAACATTGTTTAAGGAAAGCAATTGAATTTTCTGATATTTCCTGTTTTCTTTTAATGCTTTATTAATTATTGAAGCTATTTGGACTATACGAGGTTCACAGCTTACAGTTCAGCTCTTTCCAAGGCAGTCAAAGGAAGAAAGCTAATTCTGTGCTTATTAAATCATGAACTGTTACATGGAAATGACTGATTTTTGGCAAAAGGCCTTCAGTGAGGGCAGAAGCAGCCCTATGAAATGTCAGAGAGGAAGTCTATCAAGTTAGAAAAGAGGCATATTTTATTCTCATTGGTACTGTGGCAGCTTCATTAGTCTGGGACTCACTCATTTTGGTTAAACCAAAAGTTGGATAAATATTTAATTAAATATTTAATTGAAAAAAAGAAAATAGAGCAGTTTTGAAAGGGATAAATGACAGAAGAATAAGTATATTCAGAGTAAAAATGTGTTTTCCCAGTTAACTGTATTTTTCTCCCCAGAGCAAAAAGACAGTTCTACGATTGGCTGAGTGTACATTTTCTCAGAACCTACCACAAAGTTTTTGTTTTAGCACAGAACTTCTTAAAGGTCATAGAAAATGCCCTACAGACACCCACTGACTAAGTGCCCTTTCTTTATAAAAGCACCCACAGATTTTTGTGACACATTTCAAGCACTGATTTCTATGATAAAAACTTTATTAACAGAGGAACTAATTAGAAAGAAAGTTTTAGATTCTTATGAAGATTTTTATATTACAGGAACATTTGTTGTTCTGGGCAATAGATGTTTTAAAAAAAACCTGGTTATCTCTGCATGTCTGTACCATTAAGTTCTAATAATGTGTAATTATATAAAATCTGATAGAGCAACACATAGAAATGTGGTTGATATCTTGTATCCTTTTTTTTTTTTTTTCTTTTTTTTAGGTTTACAAGTTGTCCTGAACTCCATTATAAAAGCCATGGTCCCCCTCCTCCATATTGCCCTTTTGGTATTGTTTGTAATCATAATCTATGCTATTATAGGATTGGAACTTTTTATTGGAAAAATGCACAAATCTTGTTTTCTTATTGATTCAGGTAAGTCATTAAACTGTTGATTAAAATAATGGTTTGATGATGTTTTCTTTCAAATCTGTAGGATTTCAGTTTGAAATAGAACTAGAGGCCAAAGCAATAAAGCTGTTGTAACCCTAGTTTACACAGGTTCACAATTTTAGGTACAGTGCATTAAAAGGAAAAAAAAACCCAATACCAAAGTCACAAAAAATCAAACTAGTTAGAGACTAGACCATGCTCTGAATGGGTTTTCATTTCTGATATGTGTAGTGAAGGGTGACTACCTACAAGGGACAAATCCAGATTGTGGCAGTGTGGTGAGGAGTGCGGTTCTGAAATGAGCAAAGGAGGAAAACAGTGTTCTTCCATCCAAGTGAAATAATGAAATGGAATTGTGTGGTGTGGGAGAACTTAGAAGGAGTGAAACCTGGTGGCTAAAGGTGCTTTTCCTTTAGCTAAGTAATGAAGATGACTCCTCATTATAGGATTTAGATCCATTTCCCTTAGTGGTCCATGTGTTGGTGTGAAGTGCCATGAATTAAAGTTGCAGCAGTGAGGAGGAAGGAAAAAATCGGCATGCAGAGCTTCTAAGAAATGATGTATTATTACATTATGCTTCTTTCCACTGCTTAATTACTCAGACTCTTCCATACATTATTTTGATTAACCTATTTTGAGGTTGTAAGGCCCAGATCTGAGAGAGACTAAAAGCTCTGAAGCTCTTATTTGTTGCCTTTCTCAGCTTGAAATCTGGCTTTATCTCACAACAGCGTTGGTATTTCTTCACGTGAAGGGTTAACTCATGAAAACATGCAAACTCAGAGTTCTGATTTTTTGGTCACTTTCCAGATATACTAGTTGAAGAAGATCCAGCACCTTGTGCATTCTCAGGGAATGGCCGTCAGTGTGTCATGAATGGCACTGAATGTAAGGGTGGATGGGTTGGACCAAACGGAGGCATAACCAACTTCGATAACTTTGCATTTGCAATGCTGACTGTGTTCCAGTGCATAACCATGGAAGGATGGACTGATGTGTTGTACTGGGTAAGTTCATAAATCACTGAGCTTTGTTTGCTTTTAAACAAGCTTCTCTGTTCAAGTGGGGATTGAGATGTTTCACAATACCATCAACAAGAAATCTTGGTGAGTTTTGCAGGAGACAAGCTCAGCTGCATGCTTGTTTCAGTCACAGCCTGTTACTGGATTCCTCAGGCTAAAAGGACATTTTAGAAACAAATTTATTCATTGCTCATTTGAGGGATTTTTTTGCCTATTCCATTTAGATAAATGTAAAGCTACATTTATGTCTTTTGGACTAGCATTTTTTGTGTGAGCCTACAGATATTAAGTATGTCTTCATTCATTAAGCTTAAGAGCTCTCTTTTTGCAGTATTTGTGCAGAATTTTGCACAATGTTAACATAAATTTGAACAAAGCAAGCTCTCAACTGACATTGCTTGCCATGGGGACTGAAAATCATGTTAACCATTCAGAAACTACAAATTACAGGAGCTGTGGCCCTGTCATCATCTCCACGGAAGCAGCAAAAGGTATTAAAAAACCTAATTGTGTAAATCCTCACTTTTAAATACTCCTTTGGTGCAAAGTATGGTACTTCCAGAGTCTTGTAACATCAACAGTCAGCTGGGCACAGACTCGGAAACTGAAGAATGGAGGAAAATGAACACACAGATTTTTAAAGGAATAGAGTCACCTGAAACCACAGATAGACATTTCTCTGCTTAACCTTATTCCACTCTAAGGAACATGACATTGTTTTGTGAGTCTTGGAGTATGCCAATATCTGATGTGAGCGATTTGTCCAAGACCATTCAAGAAGTCTGTGACAGAACTTCCCGTAGGTGCTGAACATCAGTGAGAATATTCTGTACTACTTGGTACTGGGCAGTAAGTCTTTGCAGCTATTAGGACCCTATAAAAACCACAATTCTAACAGTTCAAATGTTAGAAAATATGTGTGGAAGAAGAAAAGTGATTACTGGTAAGCATCACTGTTAAAAAGGGAGGAGTTATCTCAAGGAATATCTTAGTGGAACTTCACGTTTTGTTGCTGACAGCAGCTGACGTTGTGAGTTTGTTCAAGTTTGCCTGGCCAACTGGGACAATTTACTAATAGTGCATCTGTTGTGTACTACTGGATGCATTTAAGAATGTAGTATTACCCAGTGAATGGTCATGTGATTTTATGTGGTCATTTGTTGCAAATCAGGGTGAAATAAGCTGTTGCTAAGACATATAACACCAGAGTGTAGTCTCAGATAAAATCTGTGATACTTAAGTTAGACTATGGAGATGTTTTTAGGAGAATATCACTGTTAAATATAATTAAGATGGTAAAATGGCATTCTTTTAGGATCGAAAGAAAAAAAATGGGAACTATGAATATCTGCTTCCACTGTCTGTTATCAGTTGCAAAACTGGTTAGAAACATACAAACCTTCAGCACTAATGAGTCACAATTATGTATGGCTGCATATAGGCTATTGCATGATTGACCATTGTAAAGGTTTGTCAGTTCTTTGGGATTTGCACTCCAACCCTCCCTAATTTTTTAGGAGACTGTGTAAATGTAGAATTAGTATGTACTTTATGGTTTGTGTTCATGGTGATGGCAATTATTTTAATTCCTCCTGAAAGGGAAGGTGTGCCATGGTTATCTAGAAAAAAATACACATTTAGTATCTTTTGGGGTAAAAGTATACCCACGTTTCAGGAGCTGATAATTCCTCCAACTTTTTTCAAAGAAAATGAATATAAAAACTTTGAAGGATTGCTATGTTTAGAATACAGTTGTTACAAAAGATATAGAAACAATTTAAATTGAGTGGCTGAGAATTAAACATTTTTTCCCCTGGGATTTGATGACCTAATTAATCTGCTGCCCTTTAGAAACCTTTGCAGAGTCTCCACTGACAGCAGAAGAAATAAAATCGTTAAAATAGGATGTTGAATATTTTGGTGATCAGACAAAATGAAAACTATAAGAAAATTATAAACAATTGAAAACGACATGGGTTGTTTCTACTTATTTTTCTACAAGGAGTTTCCAATGTAGAATGTATTTACAGGTATACAGGTGTAATTTTTCATTTTATTACAAATGGTACTGGAATTATTAGACAGTGAAGAAAATATTTATTGACCTAGTGAAATATAATCAAAATAAGATATTCAAGTGGTTTTGGAATCTATCTTAACTGATGCTTATATAATTAAATTATAGATTCAGATTCTTTCTGTCTAGAGACCAACGAAGTTGCCCACTGTCAAGCTGAAATTACTTGCTGAGGACAAGAGGAATGACAATTTATATGTTTTAATTTTATCACTGGATCAAGCTGAGGTAGATTTAGCTAAAAGTTGGAAAAGATTTCATTTCATCTGAAAATTGTAGAAGCATTAGGGAGAATACCAAGTTGTAATAAAAGAACATTCTAAGAATCTGAGGAAGCCATTTTAGCTCGATGTGCATGGGGTTTGTGGGTTGCTTTTTTGCTTAGAACTCGGTTAATAATACACAGATTGAATGAGTTTTATACAAAACAAATAAAACCAAACCCACATGTATTAGAAGCTGCACAAAATTCTCATTTTTCATTTGGTCACTGTATGAACAGTGAAATAAACTTACATAGCCTTCTCTTGCTAGCAGGTGTAATGTGAATGGGTGAAATCTGTGCAATATTTCACATTGTGTTAAGTGGCATTCTGTCAGCAAGGATGACAGCTGAAAATGACAGCTTCCAACAGCACGCAATGGCACAGCTCCTTATCACCTGGTTAACAACAATAAACTTGTTTTAAAAATTCTCCAAGCACCAATAATGATTTTTCTCTTATGAAGATCTAGCGTAAGTTGAGGCCTTGATTCTGCTGCTGCTGGGCACCCTTCAGATTGTGGTGACTCACGTGGGCATCCTGCTGCTCACCAGTTTGCATCCCAATCCCGTATGTCCTACTGCGTTTTAGTGTCTTCATCTGGCCTCTTTTCTCTAACTTACTCTTAACTCACTGCATAGCAGGCATGATGTGGTTTATCCACTAAAAAATATCACTCCTTAGTGCCAAAAGTTTGGATTTAGAGGTTAAGGGGTGTTGTCCTTGTTTTCAGCAGCCAGTCCAGCATGTGTGCTCCCAAGTTGTTTATTTGTGGCTGCACATCTGTATGTTTTCCATTTGTATTGGGACTGTGTTTATTCCCTGCCGTGGTCCTCTCTGTTTCCTCTGGAGCCCTAACTGGAGGCTCATCCCTTTAGTTTTGGATCCTGGTGCAGTCCTTGTTATCAGCCAATTGGCAGCCTCTGTGTGCCCAAGTTTTTAACGCTCTGGCTCACATTCCAAAGCTGGGAGCATAGTACTCTCTGCCTCATTTCCAATTTATGCTAGCAAGCTCTCAGGAACTGCAGAACTTGAATCTGCATTTGCATATCTGACTCCAGATTTTTCCCATGTCTTTGAAACATCTCGATGTATAATCTATTACTGGCAAACATGTATTTTGTAAATTGCTTTTTATTTTTAGCTGCTTTGCTTGGTACATGGGAACGCAGATAATGAGCAGTGATACTTGTCAGCAAAACCCCCAATTTTCCCATGAGCACCAAAATTATCACATTTAATTCTTCTTGTTTTCACCATAGTGAAGTTATCTTGAGTTACTACACTTGAATAATCCAACTGTAGCTTGAATAAGAGATGGTCGGGGCCTCTGAGAAACAAAGTTCTTAGTGGGATGGGTTGCCAGCATAGTTGCTTCAAAGATGGGACAAATGTATTAGTGGCTACTGGATTTTACTAGGTCAATTTTATGGACAGATACTGCATTACTAATTCCAATTTTAAAGCTCCCCAGTTCTCCAACACCTGTCTAGCACTGTTCAGATTGATCTGGAGATTTCTGAGATTGAAGCACTCGAGCTAAAATTGCTGAATAATGATATACTGATGTTTTACATGGTTTTGCCTATTACTACACCTACTGATATGTTAACAAGATATTCTCTAAAGGATTCTTGTTTAAAATACTCAGTTCATTACTTAAAAAGTCTAGGCAATCTAAAATATACTTAAAACTCATATAAGGTTTAAGGAAATGTATGTCAGGTTTTTTTTAAATATACCCTTTACTTGATATGTCAGCTTTTCAAAACTGTTCCTACTTTTTGCTAATAACATATATTCTCATCAAAGAAATACTTCATTCATTGTTCCTCTGCTTTTACAACTAAAAAGGGTGCAGTTAGGAACCTGTCTCCTGTTTTAGAAATTGACCTTTATATCCCCCAATATACTCCTTGAAGCATCTTAGAACATCTGAAAAAAGTCCATCATTTCTGTAACACAGGCTGTTTAGGCTGCACTGCACTCTTGTGTATGTCTACATGCACTTTTTCATTAGTGTCTGCATAGCCAGTGCATTAATGTCAATAAGACCAGGTTAGGAGCTCAATTTCTACTCCTGACACTTCTTAGAATTCTCCTATTGAAGTATCTTTCAGGGCAGACTCAGATATAGTGTACTTGAAACCAGTCAATGTGGAGCCAAAGATATTTCCTAAACATAAGCAAATGTTTTACAAATACATATCACGCAAGAAAACCCCCTGGCTCATGCACAAAATGTATTATTTGGCTATAAACAAAAAACTGCAAAATATGTTTGAAGTATTATCAAAACTGTCATCGGACTGCTGACAAGGAGCCTCCTAAAAATACCTTTCCAAAAATGTGACCAAGAGTCAAATAAGCAATAATACTCTAGAACTTTGAATTGAATGAGTTAATAAGCTAGTGGGAATCAACTGCTTAGGGTGATTTAAGCCACGTTAATCCCATTCCACCTGCAGAAAGGGAAGACATGTTCCTGCATCCAAGCAATACTTGTCAGCAATGAATTTCAGCTTACTGTCTGAGAGAAGTCAAAGAACGCATCTCAGCTTTTTTCCAATTGTAAATCAGGTGCAAATATTTAGCAATGTTAAAAATTGTGAGGAAACATGCCTGATAAAATCTTAGGAAGGACTTATTTCTGCCTTTTCCTCTTATGTACCTAGGGAAAGCTTAGTGCAGTTCTGCTAGCATTGCTCAGCACCACTCACAGGTCATCTGAGGGAGGCTCTCGAGTGAAACGAGTCAGCTCCTCCCCAAAGGCATCGATGTGCTGCATGCACAGAGCTCCCAGCCTTCCATGACTACACAGGCAGAAACTTAACACATGATGTACAGCTGGAGAAAGAGTGGTAGAAATTTTGGATGACAGCATTAATATACTGCATAAATCTCCCTAAAGACCCAGGGATTGCAGGCAGAATTTTTTCAGTTTGAGTGTTAGCTACTTGAATCTGGTTTCATGTTAAAATCAAGATTAACCCCCCTGCCTTTTAGGTAATAATTTGGACTAATTTTTATGTTCTCTAGTTATTAAAAGCTCTGAATCATCCAATTTTGGACTGCAAAGAGATAGGACTTAATTTCAGAAAGTTAAATGATCAAATTCAGACAGACAGACAAGGAATATACAGATTAGAAGTTTGAATTAGGACAAAAAAGTATGCGATTTATATATATATAATTTCATAATATATGATACTGTGTAATTTTTTTCCAATTACCTTCTTAATACAAAGACCCCACCCGAGGGGGATTTTAAACTAACTCACAGGGAAATATCTTTCCCATGAGGTGAACTTGATTGATTTTGACAAGATATCTGGTATCTCAGCTGACTGCTGACCTGTACTGCAGTCAAAGCATGGAACTAATTTCTTGTCACAGATCATTTCAAATACTAAGAAGAACTTATTATTTCTCTCCAGAAATTTTAAATAAAACTGGATAGAAGCTGGATTGGAAATAGAGGCTAAACTTGGAGTGGTGCTAAGAACTCCCCTAGTCCATCAGCTAGAGGTTCTTCCAAAAACTTTGCCACAGGAAGCAAACAATTATTTTATAACAATCCTTGTTCCCAGTCTGTCCCAGGATAACAATTTAGTGGTTAATTTAGATACACTTGAATATTGAGGCTTTGCTCGTTTGTTGCTACATAAACATTACTACATAATGTAACAATTTAACATCATCTATCCAAATAGTAAATGCATTGTGCTTGTGTTTTTACGTATCCAGTATGTGGGAAATATTAAACACATCCAATTGTTATATAGTGTTGTATGGTACATATATAGGTGACATAAGAGATTCAAAAAGAAAAAGGTGTTTGGTACACACCAGCTCTGTGGATACAATAACTTTTCATTTTCATACATGGTAGCTAACTATTTAAAAAAGAAACACATTGTTCATCACATTAGTTACTTAATTTTAGTAGTTTTTTGAACCCTTAGATTTAACAAACCAAATCTAAGCGTAGGTTTTATGAATTTATTTTGTGGAATTAGTTTGGGCAATATAGATAAATAGGTACAAGCGCTAACAAATTGTTAATCTGAAATGAAGATGCTGCTATTCATGAGAGGGGTCCTTGGATTTTGTTATATCTGGAATACATATTTTTTAAAACCTGGTCGTGCCCAATAGCACACCTTCTCTGGGTTATTGTTTTGCAGAGGTTATACTCTTCATTTTGTTATGGTTCTGTCCATGTGCTCTGCAGATTCAAGCAGGGATACATAGCTATCTGAAAAAGAGAAAACAATTTCTTAGCAGTCACGTTTGACATCTTGGCTTTCCTTGGAACCATTACTTGATTTCTGCCCAGCCCCTTCTTCCAGTTAAAGACATTAAGCTGATTAATGGAATGCCACTAACAGGAATTAGCTAAAATAGTATTAGATACAATACAGTGTCTGAATGAAAAAGAAAGACCATCATCTAAATTGATTTCCAAACAATCATAGTAAAAATTTATAAACAATAATGTTTTGAAGAGTAATGCTTTATGGGAGTACCAAAATTTTATACTTCATTTGCTAAATATGGATAAAACCACCAGACGGAAGAAAATGAGGTCTGCTCAGATTGATCAAAGTAAATTCATTAAGCTGAAGCAGCATCTTCCGAGTTGAGGTTTAACTTGAGAGGGTCACTTATATGTGCCCTGTATGCAATTATACAGTACAGTTCACATACAGAAGACAGAGACCAAATTTAAGAGGTGATTAAGCAATTATGAGGCTCTTTAGGTACTGTGACAATTTTACACTTCTCCGTGGGATCTCGTTCTATTTAGGCCTGCCTTGATGCCTGAGCCATGGAGTTCTCATTTTTCTGGTTATTGCTGAGCTGAAATGCTTAACACAAAGTGTGGTCTCAGTGCACACTCTACCAGTGCATCTCCATATTTTGTGTCAGAAGCACAACAAAACTGAGTCTGTCCAACCAGGAGACTGTCAGGTAAATCTGTGCTTTGACTCCAGAACATTGAATATAAAATTCCATGCTTTTATAAACCAACCTAGAGGCTGCTGTGCTTCAAGCACAGCCTGTTTTAAGTCAGCTTAAATTAACTCCACTTTAGCCAAGAATATCTCAGGACAAAACCTTTGAAGCTAGGCAGCTTTGAAAAGCTCTCTGGTGTGCTCTGCACTGAGTAGAATAAATAGCCCCATCTGGAGTTTTGTGAAACTCTGTTGCATGCTTCCAAGAATGTAGGGTTAGCCCCACTTCAGAAAATAATGATGTCTGAAGGATTTTTACACCAGTCAAGAGACTGAGTTTGTCAGTCTGAACAGTTTTTAAGATGATGAGGCAGATTATAGGTAGCACTAAGTAAACCCACCAGTTGTGTGTCTGTTGGAATGTTATGAAAAGAGGAAGGTAAAATTAAAACCTAAGGAAGCTAGGAAACTTAAGAGGGTTTGAAACTGTGGGAAATCAAAATAGGTTCATGCATCAGCACATTGTATCTGTGATGGTACAAATGCAGAATTAGAGGTTTTATTTTATCATTAACCCCAGGTAGAGCTTATATTAATTGCAAATTGGGTTTGCAACAATTTTCACTAAGTGAATACCAGGTGTACAGAAAAGTAAGATGCTGCATTGCTTGCAATTGCATATGAGGATTTTACTCACAATTACCACAATAGGGATAAATGAGATTTTAATGATTTCTAATTGATATTTTAGATTGAAGTTTGCCAGCTACTGCTGTGTAATACTAAGGCTTATATCTGCAGTAAACTTGACTTTTCCCCTGTTTCACTTCAGTCTTGGTCTCTGACCATTTACGCTGTGTTGTAATGGTAGTTGACTCCAACTACAGCACAAGATAATTAATCCAAATGCCACTTGAGGCAGTTTCAGACTTTAGCAAGTTTGTTCAATCAGCTCAAGATAATTCTTCAAGACTTCAAACTCCAACATATATGTCTAAACATAAAGAGCCAAATAAATAATGTATAGTACACATCTACTATTATGGTGAAACAGAACTAACTTTGTCCTTCATATTGTCCATTATCTCATCTGCCCTCTGGTTGATGTGATGGATAAACTGCTGAGAACTGACATTCAGAAAGTCAGAACAGATCTTTAAAAAGACAAGGGGCAGGAAGGATGGTGCTTGGTGGTGTCCTTGCCATAGGTGTTATGAAGGCTGAAAGCCTCATGGCCTCAAAAAGACAGAACAAGTCCATTGAGAGCCATTAAATATGACACCTCCTTTGGCACAGCACATCCCTGAGCTATAGGGCAGGAGACTCTTGCAAGACATTTTGCTGGGGATTTCAGATGTGAAATCTCCTTGAGTTCCTGGTGTTGCTTCAGTGCATCTGGAATTTGTGACTTTAACTCCCTGTATCCTGCACTTTGGGTGAGAAGTCAGCATTAATCCCTTCAAATGAATATATCTTGGTTTTGAGGATGGAGATTTTCCTGTTTTCATATTGTTAACCAAGTTCTGTCTCCGTTTTTAATCAAAAGGCAAATCAATTCCTTTAATCTTTCTTTAATTGGAAGCTGTGGAAAATGCCATTTGACATGCATGAAATGAGCAGCAAACTTTTCCAAAAGGAAAGGACTTCTTTTTATACTTTGATCTCTGGTATTAATGCAAACTGAAATATTACTTCATGAATAGAAATTACAATGCATTACTTGATTAGTGTTTAATTGTATCTAGAATTAAATGGTAAAATTGGGGGGTAGTTTTTAGGAATTCAACTTTAGATTAGTGCCTGGTGTTCTACTAGGTTCAGGTGTTCCTGAGTTATGGAATGCTTTTGAAATGGTTCAGCATCTGCCCAAACTGAAGCATTTCTTCTAGTATTGGTTAGCTGCAGCTGCCAATTTTTGCTTCACAAAGCATTAGTCCTAGATAGATTTGTCTAAAACATTGGGCTTAAAATCCACCAGCATAAATGATAAAGAATTTTTTTTAATATGTTGCACATTATAAAGTGAATGCAAATCACAGCTGCTCATACTTAGAGAGCCTTTGTGACAGAGCATGAGAATTTCAGCTTTGCTCCTGGGTTACTGTTTTGCAGAGGTAATACTCTTCATTTTGTTATGGTTCTGTCCATGTGCTCTGCAGATTCAAGCAGGGATACATAGCTATCTGAAAAAGAGAAAACTATTTCAGTTAGCAGAACACCTGGCTGCTTGAAAGTGTTCTCGTTATGAGCAAAGGCAGAGCATGGAGTTGTATTTCAGTGACTCCCAGAGCTCTGTTTTTTGAGCTCTTCTCAAAGTAAAATTGCAAATATTAATCTCTCAGGTTTTTCAAAATGATACATAGCAGAAAATGCTGGCACCAATACCAGAGGAATTTATGTCTTCACTCTGAACTCTGGTGACTTGCAAGAACTAGCTGCTAATGGTATAGTTGTTAGATGCAAAATGCATTCAGATGTATTTGAGATTTAATTAAAATGTTTGTTCTGATCAGTTATTGCTAGAAAAAACACTTGGCCTGTATAGTATGAGTCAGGTCTATGAGGCAAACTCAATTCTAAAGTAGTAAAATAATTATGAATAGACTTCAAAAAAAAAAAAAAATTGAGTAAATATTACTCTTAAAACGTAAGGCCAGATGTCTGTCCTTGAAAGGAGATGCAAAGGGCAGAACCCACTGGGGTGAGGCAGAAATTCAGTCTGGGCCCTGGGATGTTCTACTCAGTAACTTTGATGCCTCATTGCTAAAACTTCTCAAACATAAGGGACTCACTTGGCCAGAATGGGTATGGATGATAAAACCCAAAACACCACAGCCACTGTCCTTAACAGAGCCCCCTGATGTGCCAAGGATTACTGAAAGCGTTGCCCTAGAGACTGAGGAGGTGTAATGGCAGCATTGTGAAAGCCTTTCCCATATGAATATTGCAGAACTGAATGATGAAAGCTTGGGATCTCTTAAAATTGAAGGTAATGATCCCAATCTTGCTGAATGGCTATAACCCTTTCCTATTTTAACTTCTCCAAAACACAGTTTCATTGGAAGGGGGAAAAAATCCAAGTCAAATATATATTTTCATATTTTCTTTCTTTTTTGAAGCAAGTTTGATTTTAAGTTATTTTTCAGTACCTCATTTCAATTAAAAAAACATTTTAAAAGAAGATACATAGATTCTTTTAAAAGGTGCGTGAAGAAGCTGTGTAAACTAATCTGGTTTGGTTACTTAGGAGGTTTGGTTACTTTAGTAAGTATAAACTGGTGTTACTACAGATCACCATTGAAGAGAAGTGCCTTTGGGCCTTAACCTGCAAAGACTTAATACTTCTGTCTAACCCTCCAACAACCCTCCTTACAGAAACTGAGATTATGATATTTTATTAAAAGACGGGGGAAAAAATAAAAGAAGTAGTTTTGGAAAATGCCTGTTCCCATGTTTAGTAGGTTTATTCCAACAGAGGTGTTAAGGAGAGGTGTCGAACTGTCAATAGAGCTCAAAGCCTAATCAAAACTTTCAGATACAACAAACACCATGACATTCACAGAAGAGAAAACAGATTTGCAACTAGGTTGTTCTACAATACTGTAAGTAATTTTACTGTCTGCTGATTTTTCATGACTATAAAAACATCCTAAGAAGAATCTAATGCAAAAGCTGGAATAGTTCCTCTTCAAGAAGAACCATTTCCAAGAAGCTTCATGTGAGAACAATTTCTGCGACTTATCAAAATGTCTTTTTGTACCTGAGTCCTATACACAAAAACAAACTTCCCTGTTTTAAAATATCTGTTTTTCTGAATAGGCCTTTTTTAGATCTCCATGGGTATGTTTCACAGGTCCATCCTTTGATAGGTATAATGAGCTGGCTAAGAATAGCAAGTGGAAGAGATCTTTATAGCAAACGTTGTCTGAGTCTATAAAGAGTGTATTGAAAGCTCAGTTACTTCAACCTAACTTCAAAAAGAAAAGATCAGCAACAACTTTTTAAATTTCATTCAAACTTGATCTGGATATAATTTATCAGAAGTTTTTCTGGAATGTTTCTATGTTTCCATTGTATTTCTAAATTTTGTTTTTAATTTTTCCTAAAGTTGTGTTCATGCTTTTTACACAGATTGATTCTCATTTATTTCTTTTTGAATTGATTTAAAATGTCTGACTGCATTTGACTGATGTATTTCAGGAAAAACTCTGGGCATTCCATGTTACAACAAGTCATACTGCTTCTACGATTGAGATTCACATTGCTGCTTATTTTCTCAAATGATCATTCACTTAGGATATATATGAACTAAAAATCCTTATATTTCAGTGTAGTTTGTGATCATCATCTTAATTGGAGATCTGAAATTTAGTTCATGTTCTCAGTTTAAAGAATAGAAATGTTGCAGTACTCCATTTATGTTTGATAATATTTCTGATCTAAATGCTAGGTTCACTCAGCATTTTGTTTTAGTGTATGTGTTAGAAATGCAAAGCGAATGTGGCCAGTGCATTCTCGCTCTCATTGTTCTTCTTTGACTTCTGAAGGAATGCATAAAGTGATATCTAACCTGAATGATCAATTTTTCCTTTCTCTGACTCTTCATTGCTGTTAATAGAGTGATCTGCTCTATAAGATCATCTTATTTCTTGCAGATGAATGATGCAATGGGATTTGAATTGCCATGGGTGTATTTTGTCAGTCTCGTCATCTTTGGGTCATTTTTCGTACTAAATCTTGTTCTTGGTGTATTGAGCGGGTAAGCATACACCTTTTTCATCATGAAGGCAGAGTCCTGAATTCAGTTGCCATGAACACACAGGTTATCTCATACAGGTGAGACTTCAGTTGGGATGACACCTTTTAATAAACCTCTGTTGCTTCCTCCTCTATTTAGAATGCAAAAAGTTTTCTGTAGCTCTAATAGAAATAACATACAAACACCAAAATCAGAGTTTAGACGTATCAGTACGTATTCTTCATGACCTTTTGACAAATTCATAAAAAACACTAACAATTCTCATGCACTCGTTTAGAAGTTATTTCAATTAACCCTCTAAGGCCTCCATCTACAACAAAATTTGGGTAAGTAAATTTAAGCAATTGCTCATTCACTTTTTCCAAGATCTGGATAAGCCATAAACTTTGTCGAACCTACGTGATCTGGCAGCTGCAAAAAGGACTCTGCTGTTTAATGAATGACTGAATCATAACTTATTTCCTTGCGTTTTACAGGTAAATGATGCAATAGGATGTGAGTGGCCATGGATCTATTTTGTTAGTCTTATCATCCTTGGCTCATTTTTCGTACTTAACCTGGTTCTTGGTGTACTTAGTGGGTAAGCAGTTGAGTTAACATTGTGTATGCTACTGCTACTTGTAAGATGGCCTCTGCATTTACTCCAGCTTCTCAGCAATGGCTTTTTTGCATGCACTTGAGATTCTTATGTCATCCTACCAGTGTTTGCTCTTTGGACTGAACTGTGTGATTTGAGTGCCTGTATCTGTCTTGACATCACGTTCACCATGCTTGCCAAAAATATTCATTAAATGAGGCACCAATCTCCTTATTCTATAGTAATCCTGCAGGGAAAAAGATTTTGTGCACAGAGCTGGGTGGTGCACCCACACAAATATTCTCCCCTGTTGTTATATACAAGTGTCTTTTTCTGAAAGACCAACTTTTGCTTTTCTTCAAGTTGTTGTAAGGCAATTGGAGTGCTATTTAAGTTTACCAGGCAAGTATTTTGCTCAAAATACTGCAAAATATTTTTAATAAGCACTTCAGGGTTTGTCTTACAGAGAGTGTGGCTGCAGTACCCTGACACAGTGTTCAATGGTTCCTGGGTTGAAGAGCTGTACCCTGCTGTGGCAACCTGCACCAGGAACTGATATATTTATCAATAATAAAGTATCAATTCAATGTAGTTGTCAGTGGGAGATTGTCACAGCTTTTAGTTGGTTTGTGCACTCCAGGATCCAGCCAAGAAGTAAAGCCCTGTCAGTTCTAGCTGTATAATGTGCTTTAAAACTGTAGTTTATGGCTGTAGTTTGCCAGGTGTTATTTTTACAAAGCCCCCTTACTTGAAGTTACAACCCTATTTCCTTTGCCATTTCCTGGTTTCTAACACACTCGAGCTTGGGAAACTCCAGTTTATGGTAAAGATATTTTTTGACAAATATAGAAAAGATCCAGCTAGCATTTGAATGCTGAAAAGAAAATTAGTATGGTTGTATGCATTAGTTTTTAGTTATACAGCAAGCAGTATTCTTCTGGCAATCTCTGGCAAGTTGTGCCATCTTTGTTAGCCAACACGAAAATTTCTCTTGCGTGGAAAGCAGCCTGACACGGCAGTTGTTGGTGTCATCAGGATGCTGATAGTGTGTGCAGCCCTATTCATGGTTTTGCCACAGAGCATCCATTGTATCTGAAAGAAATGATAATGCATTGTTATATTCCTGGAAATCAGATAAGCAAACAAAATTTCCAGGTGTTGATGTAACTTTGTTACAAGAGCACTTTTATCTGATGAGTGGTTTTACAGTGTGCTTTTAAAAATCTTTGGTCATTTATTTGTGTTAGATTACTGCACACAGGAAACCAGGGAAAGCATAGTTTTATCTTACTGTCAGACCTGCTTTGCAAAGCAGATGTCTAAAAGCAAAATGGTATTGCGAAAACCACACTGCTGATTTTTAGATTTAATCTCTTCCTTCCAAGACCTATCCTGTAAAATCTGATTTAAACAGTCAGACCAGCTTTGTTTTATCCAAGGACAAATGTGTAAATTGTTGCAAAACTAAGGGCCCAGCCACACTGGACAATGAAATTAGAATGAGAAGGACACATAAATGAGGGTAGTTACAGTGTAATTTATTTCTTCTTTTGATGCTCTTACCTAACATTGCTGTGTGACTGGACTTTGCACTGAAGTCATTAGAGGATTAGGCTCTCACAGTTCCTTCTCTGGTCCTTAAGAACATCACAAGCACCAATTAGTTTTCTTCCTGTCCTGTGAAGGTGACTGGGAACAGATAATAAATATTCCTATTTTTCCTCCCATGCCTCGAATTGCTACTGGTTTCAGATTTTTCTGTTTTTTAAAAAAAAAAAATTTACAGGGAAAGTGACGCCAAATTTGGTGGTTTGTTACAGGTGTTAATTTTTTTTCCTGAAGTAGTGGAAACTTAGAGATACTCTCGTGAATCAGCTGAACATTTGATTTAATAAATTTAAAATACTGTGCGAAGTTTGCAACATTATGATGCATGTATTTGTTGGAATATGGAGCAGCTTTTTAGCTGCCATTCCAGTACAGGGAAGAAGCGTCCCCTTGTCCTTGGGTTCCTTCCTGCAGACAAGAAATCACCACTGCTTCCTAGGTTTTGTGTGATCCATAGAGCTCTAATGCTCCTCAGAACCCTTACTGGCTTCCCTTGGATTTTCAGTGCACAGCAATGGCAGTGACAAGTGGGATGTGAACTCTCCTTAAATTCTTCAAGTCATTAATTGCTAAGTTTATTTTTCTGCCATAGTGTCAGCCAGGGTCAATTGAGTGCTCAGGGTGCTTGATGAATTGTCTGAATCCATGTTTGCCCTAAATACATGAAAGAGCCTTCCTAAAACTCCCATTTTTTTGTTTTATTTCTGAAGAAAATGTATAAATGTCACCAAGGACTGACATTGAAAGTGGAAGGAGAAAGTCAAAGGGAATACTCCTAAAAGACACCTATCATAGCAAACTCACGTTTGGTCCAGAAGTAAAGAGAGTGTCCTGGCACACTTGTTTGAAACTCTGACATACAAAGGCCTTTGTGGAATAGTGTTGTTCTGATTTATTTTGATCAGTATATGACAGTTGTATATAAATAATTTTCCCCATACTTTCTGTTTAGACCTACTAGTCAAGTCTGAATTTTATGGATAAAATTGATGTAAAATCCAGTGGATATTTTTGTATTTCTTAGTAGAAAGATCATTCTGAGCCAAGCATTGAATATGCAACACATAAATTTTTTTGGTTTTTTTTAAAGTTATTAGCTTTTATGTTTTATACTCTTCAAACCATAACATGAAACATGGTTTATGATAAATCTACAGATAAAGTTAACCAATCAAATAAAGTAAACCAAACAAATGTCAAGAATGAAAAAATTATGCCAACTTACTTGAAAAGCATGGCTTTGCATACAGATTTTGAAAGTGGAATCTGAATGCCTAACACCTTTTCTGTATTAAAGCGTTACTTCCTTTATATCAGGTTATGCTGTGTACATTTAAATCTGTTTGTTGTTTTTGATCTGTTTGTGGTTTTAAAATATTCAGTTATTCTCTTTGCACTCCTTTGTTATTCTGTGACCATCTGCCCCTTTGTATTTCTGTAATGCCTCTTGTGCACTGCATGTTTGATGTATTTAGATACTGTAAAATGGATGAGAATGATGATTTGGCAGATCTTTTGTTTTACATCTAGCTCTTTCTGAAGGTGAGTATTTCCTGATGATCCATGTCAGCCTTGCCTGCAGAAGGTGACATTCTTAAAAATAGAGGTCATGTTTTTCATATCAGTAGTGTAAATGAATAGAAACAATGTGTGTATGGAATCTGCATGTGGTAAATATTGTAACTTCTGCATGGAAGCTGACTGTGGAGATTTTTTCCTAAGTATTCTCTTGAATAACAAGGATGGAGAGAATTCATAGGCTTAAGTTAATTCAGCTTTTTCAAAAACTAATTTTTACTCTGTATTAGATGCTAGAAGTATTCACGTTAGTCTAAAAGTGAGTTCTCTGAAGGCGTGAAACACTAGGCACAGGAACTGGGAGCTCAGGGCAGACGTCCTCCAAATATTCCAGTGTAGAAGACCAGAGCATACCATGGCTATTGGTGCAAAAGAGTGAGCTGAAATTGAAAGGTAGAAATTATAAAGTTAAGATTATTAGAAAGTTAACAAATAAAGATCAGGATGGAGATATTAATCTGTCCTGAAAGTTTTAAAAGCTAAAATAAAAAAAAGAAGTTAAAATAGACACATCTGTAATTCAGCATGTATTAAACTGGTTTGCCATAAACAGAGAAAATAAATTATAAAACTTCATAACTTATTTATCAAGAGGCATGGCTTTTAATGATGCATGATAATCTACTCCTGAAGATAGTCCTTATCATTAGGGGATGGGTTCTGCTGATGGCATTTTACGCTTAAGGCATTATTTCTTTGGGTAGCCGTGAGAACAAATAAAACCTTTCAAACACGCTTTAATAAATCTATAAGTTGAATTTATTGCCTTGCAAAAGGACACCAAAACATAAGATTTTACATGTCCTTACATCCTCCTACATGTGATCTTGCAGGTTAGAAAGTGAATGTTAATTTTTTCAATTTCTTTCCCCCAGTAATATTTGTGATGTATGCACATAATGATTCTAAAAGCGAAGGGTATGTACTCATCCACCCTAATCTCACAGCAATATCTGTCAATTAATGTCATATAAAATATGTTGGTGCAGATAAGCTTATACACCTAAGAACTGTTGTCTACAGTATATGTGGAAAAAAATCATAGAAAAAGACATTTAAATAATGATGCACCACATAGAAAACGGCAGTAAACTGTCATCCACAGCCTTTCAGCAAGAGGAAAATGAACTGGTTTTGACAGTGTTCCTTTTCACAGCAGCAGGGAAGGCCTAGTAAAAAATATAAAATAGAAATTACTGCTGAAAATTTAACTCCTTTCCATAGATAACCTGAATATTCATTGAAAACAAGGAGAGGGACTCCAGCTGTACATCTCAGGAAGTTATGAGTTCTTCCAAGAAATCCAGTGTGTCCTGAGCCAAAGGGATCTAGACCTAGGAGAAAAGGCGCACATCCTATTATGTAGATTTAATAATAATGGTCTGAAACATCAGATCTCAGTTTTGTTGCTCTATCAAATGGTTCCCTATCTTGCTGTTCTCAAGATGATCCTGTGGCATTCATGGGCTCTCTGGCACAGTAAGGCTGTACAGGCCCTTTGCTCCACAGAGCTGCTGCTGCTGCTGTTGAATGCATATCTTGTTAATTGCTAATGAATGGCATAGAAATAGCCATGGGTAGGTAATACCAGTTTGCATTTCCCTATCAAGAGCCCGATGCTCCTTGCTCAAGAAAAATTCCTGCTAGGATTTTTTTTTGTCGTATAGAAATAATTCTAGACTTTGGCCTGTGAATTTTTTCCCCCTAAAAGAAGGGGTGACAATGATGTATACAAATCTCCTGTAATTAAAGATGTGATGTTACTTAACCTTTTTTATGCCTCTCCACATCTGCTACACTTTACACCCAGCTGTGAGCTGTGGTCCATGCTTAGCTGTACTCTTGAAGTAGTTTTAGTTCTCTGACTTGATTCTGCTAATTTGTTGGTTGGTATGGTTACCACTGCGTGAAACCTCTCCTGCGAGTCTGGTGGCCAACACTGTACTCCTGTGAATACATTTTTGTTATTATGGGACTGTTCTCTGTGAATAAATGAGAGTCTGGGATGTCTGGGTGGCAGTTCTACATATAGAATTAGCTTAACACGTTCCACATACCAGACCCTGTGTGCAGTGAGCTCCGTACTGCAGGAGATTCATTCTCCCTCCCACTGCATTTGCAGTGACACAAAAGGGCAGGAATATGGCTAACGAAGGATTTGTGTCCTGGTTTATGCTTAGACATCAAAAGCACCCGTTTGATTTATATCATCAATACCTAGAGATGCGCAGGAGTTTCAGCAACACTCGTGGTGCTTCACAGGACCCCTTCTGAAATGTCTCTGGCCTTTAGCATGGGAAAGCTTTCAGCTGGTTGGGAGGCTGGTATAGGTGTCTCTAGTTATTGTCTGTGAATATACAGAGAGAAAGGAGTTCCAAAAAGCAGTTCAACAAATTCTGAGGATTTTTGGTTAATATGACCATGCCTGTAATTTAAGGTGTGAGAACCAGGGAGATGTAATTGAGTCCCAGCAGGCACTCCCTGCTGCCACTTCCACCTTGTTGCATCAAGCCATTCCCAACTGATGCATACCAGCAGGGGTTATTTCACTCTGCTGAAGAAAGAAAAATCTGGCATGATTACCCCAGACTATTGAAGCATGAATTCAAGCCCTGCATTTTATATGCTTCTGCCTCAACAACCATTGATGATGATGGTGTTGTGCCTGAACAGAGAAATGAGATCATCTTTCTGCAAGGAGACGAGGAATTTTTGGGTAACAGAAATAAACCCTGCATTTTATATAGTAGGTTAGCTATCACTAAAAGTAAATGAGATTATGTAAATTAGTCTCTGTCAAATGCTTTCTTTTGAAGTGATGTCTCCATTGTGCTGCAGATGCAGCACCCCCTGCCCAAAATATTTTCAAATGTCAGATCCAGGTCATTTTATCAAACCAGAATGAAATACGTATTTTGAGGTTAGCTCTTAGCACAGGCATTTGTGAAAGCAAATATTTACAGAGCTTAAGTCCACTTACTGCAATTAATGTGCAGTTTCCTGAGCCTGTCAGCTTCAGAGGCTGCTGGCCTGAGTGCTGGGTTGATGACAGGGAGGCCAGTTCAGGCCACCACTCTGAGCTTTGCCAGCTGATTAATTAAAAAATTATTTCATTCACTTCACTCTATATAATAACAACAACTTATGTTTTACTTCACCCTCATGCATCACATCTCCTTTGAATTAATGAGAAATACCTGAAGGACTTTAAATGAAAAAGACATGAATACTTAGTAAAAGCTAGCAAGGCTTGTTACTTCTCATTTCCTACAATGCCATGATAGCTCTTCTTCCGAAGATACTGCCTGTGGGAAGTGAGTCATGAGTGCTCTGCCTCAATCAGGTGTAAAGGACAGACAGTCTCTAATCCTCTCTCTGAGAGAAGCTTAAACCCAGCATTCCATTGTCCAAACAGTTTCTTATTGACTTGTGAAATTATTCTGGGTTTTTTTAGAGTGATTATCTTTCAGAGAGATCTTTAGAGCTCTCTCTTTCACAGGCGTTTTTGTGAGGAGAGGACCTCTTGCAGGACCTCGTCCTTGGATGGGAGGTGAAGGATAGCAAATGCAAAGCAAGCACTGGCATTCTTCAGCTTCATTACAGTGCCATCAGATGGAACAGGATGATCCCCATGTGCCAAACTGAAATGCTGTTGAATTAAGTCCTCAGCTGCAAAAGATGTAGTGCCTGCCTCTCAGCTTTTGCAGCAGAAAGCTGCGTAGCTTCTGCAACATAACATTAAAAAAACCTGCAACATCTCTAAGGTTATGTGTAAATAGCTTAACCCTTAAATTTCTGATGTCCTCTAAACACTAAATTTTTGCTCTGACATATTTCAAGACTAAATAAGCCAATAAAAATAAATAAGAACCCCCCCTGGAGAGATTACGTCTTTGCAATTCTAAAAAAATAAAGCATGTCTCCGTACTGAAATATTATATTGAAAAACTGAGACTTTCTGTTGTTCTGTTCTGTTTTCTTAGGGCAATGTTTTCACTGATAATTGTTTCACCTTCTTAAAATATTTTTCTGTCTTATGGTAGTTTTCCAACATTTTCTACTTGCAAAGGGATATTATCAAGTGCTTTAAGAAATTTCCCCTTAAGAGCATGTTAATTAGGGAATGTTTTCAAGTGAAATTTTTAATAAAGAAGTTGCAAATTCATGGTAAATTAAATTGCTCTAGCCATTTTTAAAGTTTAATTTAAGCCCTGTTGTAAGATTAATGTGGATAGCAATAGGACAAGGGGTAAACTGCATAAAACTGAATGAAGGCAGTTTAGATCAGATATTAGGAAGAAATTCTTCCCTGTGAGGGTGGGGAGGCCCTGGCACAGGGTGCCCGGAGAAGCTGTGGCTGCCCCATCCCTGAAAGTGTCTGAGGCCAGGCTGGACAAGGCTTGAAGCAACCTGGGATAGTGGAAGGTGTCCCTGCCATCCGCATGGAATGAGATGAGCTTTGAGATCGCTCCCAACCCAAACCCTTCAATGATTAACATGTTAGTCAGAACAAGCTTAACTTTAAATACTGAATTGTGTGTACTTAGAATACAGTCCCAAAGAGACTTGCCTGTCCATAATTCTACATATCAATACACGGGTAAATTGGAATGTGTTTGATCCTTCTAACAAAGGGAGTTACTTATTTGGAGCTGTGGATCACACCAAAAGTTGGAATGATGTTGGCATGTGAGATGTTGTGGTGGGAGAATATAATTGTTATTTGTCTTGAATCATGTGTCATTCAGAGAATCGTAGATTTATGGGGTAATTGAGGTTGAAAAAGACCTTAAGAGGCTATTTTATTCAATCTCCTTATCAAACAGCATGATTTCCTTATTTTTATTATCATTCCATGATAATTCAAGGATTGATCCCAATCATGAACTAAACTGGACAGACAGCCCATTACATTGTCTTGAGATTGGGGCAATGAGATAGAGGATTAAGTTTATATAAAAGTTTATATAAATGTTTCTGATCTGTGAGAACAGGACTTCTAGGTTTTGTTGCTGGGAGCAAAAGGGCAAAACACCCAGATTTCCAACAGCACAGGAGTCTGTGTGTGATACAGTTAAGGGGGAGCCCAGTAGTGGAATTCTGGAATGCTGTATGTTTGGATATGGCCAATGAACTGGATTTTAGAACCAGCTACCAGAACTTTCGTTTCACTGAAACTTAATATTTAACTGTGGAATTACTTCATTATTGCAAGTTAGTTTCTATTCGTAGATAAAAGCAATTTTAAAATCTGTATAGAAGAGCAGGTAACTAAGTGGGAGGAATGGACTCTCCCCTAATGGGAAGTGTCAAAAATACTGCTTAATTTTTGAATAAATTGCAAAAGCTCTGCAAGTTGAGATGTAATGTGGTAGGGATTTGCCATGACTTCTTTACACCTCTACCTTGTTTTCAAAGCAGCGCTCAAATCTTCAGTGTATTTTCTATGTCACTGTGCTAATCTGCAATGTCAAGACTTGGATCAAAATGCTGGGGAGTGTGTCAATCAGTGTTTTTTTTCTGCTTTATCTGCATTTGATAGAGAATTTTCCAAAGAAAGGGAAAAAGCCAAGGCCCGAGGGGACTTTCAAAAGCTACGTGAAAAACAACAGCTTGAGGAAGATCTGAAGGGGTATTTAGACTGGATTACCCAGGCAGAAGACATTGACCCCGAGAATGATGAAGAGGCTGATGAAGAAGGCAAGAGGAACAGTACGTATCTTTCCTCTCTACTTCTGTGTGGACAGTTTGGCTCCTTCTGGGGGTGTTGCCCTGCACTGAACGCAGCCCGCCCGCTGCTTTCCCTTTCCCAGTTTGCAGAAGTGTTGCTGAGCAGAGCAGGTGTCTGTTAAAGTGGCGATGCTGAGCCACGGAAGAGAATTTGGAATCTTACACCAAAATTCTGCTTGGGGTGTCCATACATAAATCACTGTCTGCATCCAGTCACTGCTGAGACTTATAAACTTTGTTTTATTTGTGTTCTGGAAAAAGTTAGTGCAGAGAAGCCACGTGCCACTGTCATGGTAAATCCTTAGAATGTGTTTTCCTGTAGGTGCATGCAAGGGGAATAATAATGATATAAAGAGCTTAAAAATATGGCCAAAGCTACAGTCAAGAAATAGCCTTGTGCTAATACTGAGGATTTTTTTGTTGTTTTTGCAGTAAGAAAATTACATTCTGGGCCTTTCTTTTTGATATTCAGAAAGCAATGTAATATATTTTTTATTGCTTGTCTTAACTAGGTGGGCAATGAATGAGATCTTGTGAGATTTTCACTTGACACTGAGAAATATAATTTATTTGTATGTATTTATTTGACAGTAGGCTGTTATGGACAGGTAATTTACACTGTAGTGACTTTCTTGTGCTTCTAACCTGAGTCCTAAGGTAAAAGAACAAGTTAATTTCATGATACTATAACAATTGTAAAAGTTATAATTGTTTTCTATATATCAGAAAATTCTAATAACAGCAGTCTTTTAACGTCATAATTTAGCAGAGGTTATTTTAGCCTCTTTGTCATGTTTGCATAGTAGTAGTTAAAATTTTCATGAGAAGTTTTAGAGCTGTACATAAAAGAGAACACAAATTCAGGATGTGGTTACTGAAGTAATACTAAGTCTAAGATTAAAGTCCAAATTTCAGTATATATTCTAATGCTACATAGCATATTAATGTTATATGCTGTAAAGTCGGGGTATTTGTTCATTTAGATACTACAGGGTATTTAGAGGGACAAAGGGTTTGTTAAAGACAACTCAGAATATTATTTTCTGTGTTGAAATAATACATTATTACCATTGCTTTTCTTCTACTTTTGCTAATTTGTTGTGAACTGTTTCTTTAAATCATAGTACTTTTCAGATGCAGTAGGTGACAAAAATTATGTGGTTTGATATTGAGCTATCTATTTTAAAACTTATTTCTGTATTGCAGAGATAGTTGTTAAAAATCTTTGGTTTTCAGTTTCAGAATTTTATTAGTCCTTTAGTTCACAATAAAAGCAGAGTATGGGAGTATGGACCTGTGCTACTGACTGGAAGGACAGTGATTTTCTGAGAGGCTGGAAGGAAACCTGTGGGTTGGTGATGATGCCAGCATCACTGGAAAGGAATAGTTTATGTCTGTAGAAAAATGTGTTGCACAAATAGAGTTTTTATCTAGAATTGAGCAAAAAACCAGAGTTCACTATAGTTAGTTATTGATAAGAAGTATGTGTGGAAATAGTACATAAACTGTGGGCTTGAGTACCAGTATAAAATCCTAAGCCTGAGATGTAGAAGATGGCACATTTTATGGAGTAATATCCCTTGTAGAAGGCTGCTGTGCAGAATTGTAGGTGATGGTGAATTTGCATAGTGTTGCATGACTGTATTGTCAGCTGTGGTGCCAATGGACCTGGTTTACAGGTGAAATCCCAGGAACCTTTTTTGTCCTGTTCAAATTGGATGTTTATTAATAGGCTGAAAAAATCCCCATTTGGTCTGGCATTCCTTAAACAGCTTTGAGGTCATACAGATAAAAAATTTACTTTGCATAGTTGTTGAGTTTGAAAGAGCTTTTACATCTAAACTGTTAACTTAGGCATAATTTTAGGCTAAGTTAAACGTTGTAGAAGACTTGCAGAGTGAAAATAGAAGGAAAATAATTAAAAGAGCTTTAAGAGAAATACCAAGAATTTAATTTCAGGCAGACATCTATGTTTTATGTGGAAATTTCCAGTGAATAGGCAATCTCCTAGCACTCCCAGATTTATGCACATGTCCTTAAATATGTGGCTTGGTATTTCATCATCCGCATGGGCTGCAACAGCCTGTAAAGAAGGAAGGGTTGCCGAGTTGCTCCACCTCCTTGCATTCAAGATATTATTAGGAAATAAATTTAGTTGAAATTTACTGGTGATGTTTTTCTTGAGCCATCTTGGAAGTATGAGGTAGAGCTGGGTCCCAAGATAGTCAGAATAATAATTTTCAGGCTTCTGGGCAGCTATGTCCCTTCTTTGGATATCCAAACCTCTGGGTGATCAAGATTACTGCTGATTTATGGTGATGGAAGATCACCATGGTGCTCTTCAGTGATGCAGAAGAGGTCTGGGTTTAGGATATAGAAGATCTCTGTGGCAGGAAAAGGTAGAGATTTCAAAGATGGTTAAGTCAGTGGTTAATAGTTTATCACATAATCCTCTGAAATTGAAGTTGAGGTTCCTGCAATGCCCCCCCCCCCGCCCCCTCCCCAGCATTTTAAAATTTCTAACCAGAGAAGTCATTAAGTCATTTATTTATGAACCCTATGTATTTGTACATATCTGTTGCTGATAATGGGCAGGTATTCAATGCTGTTGAATAATAGAATACCTTTTAATTACTAGAATTATAAACATGCCTTTAGTGAAAGTTGGAAGTCTTTATTATGGGTCAGTAGCTGATTATCCTGGAGTCAGTGAAAAAACTTCCATTTCCTTCAAAGCACTGCGAATTTAGCTCAAAATGTGAGGGTCCCTGAGAGGTGAGGGGTTTAGCTGTGATCAGTTGTGCTGCCAGTGATTTCAGTTTGTTTTCGCTAACCTTGCCTGTGTTGTGTGTACGGACACGTTTTTGTTTTTTGCGTTGCGACTGCTGCCACCTCCCGCGTCACTGCTGGGATTACATGTGCTTCCCCAGGGCTTACACTGGCTGACTTAATGGAAGACAAGAAGAAAAGCAGACTTAGCTGCTTTGGCCGTTCTTCCAATAAACATGGTAAAACGTGTTTGGATTTGCAGTTGAACTTTCTTTTGTGCCAATACTGCATTGGATGTGGTAGCTTTCGGGAGCACAGATTGTTTGCATTTCTATAACCAAGGCACAAACCTCTCTGGCATGGAACCCCTCGTGCATGCAGACCTTCCTGCTGGTTGAAGTGCATGTTTGAAATAGAGGTGCTGCTCTACCTCCCTAAAGCAGAGTGTTTAAACCATTCAGATTTCTACTGAAGTGTCTTTGTCTGTGGCTGTGCTTGTTGAAGAATAGGTTTTCTTTCTCAGAAGTCAGGTAAACCAGATCAAAAAAGTATTTTGAATTTAGGTGTGAAGAAGTTAACAAAAGTATTTTACAAGTTTTATAATGCATCATAGTGTAAGCTTAGAACAGCATGATGATAATATTTACTATTTATTTTTGGTACTTATCATGTAGAATCTAACAAAACGCAACAAGCTTTTACTGTATCTCCTCTTGTTATTGACGGTTCTGTTTCTGTAATTTGTTTTATTCAATTTTCCCCACCCACACTGGAGATGGACAGGAGGTTTAGAGTATGATAGTTATTTTTAAATCTGCCTGTTTTAATACTGGCAAATGTCCTGTTTTGACATGAGCACTGTTGTAGTAGTTAGGAGATGTAGTTTTAATCCTACCTGCAACTAAGTTATTTGACCAACTGGCTTTCTTGCTATCCTAACAATTACTACTGTGGCCCAGACTGAGGTGGAAAACATCCAGTTACTTTAGAGAGTGCAGAATTCTAAGTCAGAAATTGCTAGAACCTGATGGACTCATTTTGTACAAGCACTGAGTCTGCTTGAAATTATGTGTGCAACTGTTACATACATCGTCTGATAGCTCACACAGCTCTACAGCTTTTCTATAAAAATTGTGAGAAGACAATTGCAATCTTACTTTGAACTATGTATTTCAACACAGTCCTTAAATGAGCAGGTTCAGGTTCTGATGTCTGTCAGGGAGCAGCCTGGCACTGGCTGAAAACCTGCTGTCACCTGCTGGCAGTGGCTGCTGTCTCACTACTTGTGCCTGACCTTGCAAGTCACAGGCATCCCAAACTCATGGGCACTGACTCGGATTCTTCTGCCTTGCGGGGCAGGGGTGCCTTTTGTGAGTAGGGTTTTTCCAAAGTACAAATTAATGGCCTAAGTTTATTTCTTCCTGAGTTCATGAGATGATTGTGCTGATCTGAGGAGTTCAAGCTTAGACTGTCTCTGGATTACAAATAGCACCTTAAATATTTTTCTATATATTCCCTCTACCTGTATTTCCATTAAAAGCAACATGTCTGTAGAATATGCAGCATTCCCAAGGTTCACAGTGTCATCCTTCAGGCTACAAGTGGTTGGTTCAGTGATGCTACAGTAACAAAACACAATTATTTTGCTCTCCTTCTACTGCTATGCAGCCAACCTTATATTGCTTTTCCATGGTCTGCCTATAAAAAGAGAGAGCCCATAAGAATGATCTACAACAACATTAAATCTGCATTATGGAAAAAGATATCTTGCTACACTATCATGTAGAACATCTTCCAAGCAGACTCTCCTTAAACTGAATTTACCCTGAGGAGCTTCACAGTCAGAAGAGATAGTGCCACTTCTTTCTGAAGTGTTTTTTGGGTGTACAGCAGGCTTAGGAAAATTTGAGATGAATTTGCAATGATAATGTTGCCACTTTGGGGATTTTTTTTTCGCTCTGTTTTCCTGTTTGACTACCTCTAGGACTGGGTATAAAGGATTCAGAAAATTCATGTACTAATTTGAGAATTAATTAGGAAAATTTTGGAGTTTGAGGAATTGGTTGGCTGTTACTAGCGAACAGAGGATGTCATTTTTTGAACGACTGATCTAAAATTTTGCCGATTTAAAATAATGCCAAGATTCTCTGCAGTAGCCAATATTGATGAGCTGTGCAGATCACTCCACTTCTGCAGCACTTTTCCTTCAGCACATGTAGCCAGAAGGCTGCCCAACATGCACCAATGTGAAAATGACATCAGCCTGTGAATCAAAAATGCACAGTTGAAGTTGATACAGGTTAAAATTTTAATCATACACATTCTAGAGGAAAACATTCTAACAGTAATGCTTGACACCACAATTCAGTAATTCAGGTTGTAATTTAGCCTGCTTCTGAATTCTACAGTGACACTGAATTGTTGTATTTCAGGATTATGGAATTTATTTCCTCTAAGTCCAGCAGACGAGGACACATCACTGCTGATAGACAGTGGCTTGCTCTTCACTATGCATTAGTTATGTTACATCCTGGAGTGGAGTTTGAAATCCCTGCTCCAAAGTCTGTAAACTCCATACAGTACCTAGTGAATACAATGGGTTGTTTTTCTCATGTTATATTCTTATCCACAGAAGCAAAATGTAGTAGTTAATGTATTTGACCTGTTTTCTATACACTCAGGAAAGTGCTAAGCTGCATGCTGTATGAGTTGCTTATATTGTCTAATGCAAGCATTCTTTTGTTTGAAACCAGTTACCTTAATTGAAGAGATTATTAGATCTAGAAATCTAGATAATCTTTCCAGAAAAATGCCAGTAAAATAAGGGCAAAAGGTGAATAAAGAAAAGAGAAAATTTGGTACCTTCCTTTGAATACTGGGGTGCCAGTTTACAGATCTCAGCTCTGACCATGCTGAGATCAGTCTCTCAAAAGTTCATTGTGTGCTGTGTTTGCCTCGTGGACACCACCTGCCCTTATGGAGCTGTGGCCATGGAACTGAGTCTTTTTGGGACCTGGCAGGTTGCTTGCATTAGCAGAGTGGATGTGGACATGCAGTGCTGCTGTTTTCTTCTGGCTAAAGACCTGATGACTTGCTGGCATTGCTGGAGCTGGACTTCCACACGGTGCCTTTCTCATGCTTCTGTCAAGTTTTGATTTTGACATATAAATTACAGGATAATGACAGCTGAGTTTCTAATGTAAATTGGTTCTTTTTTCCTTTTCTGTTTGTAATACTGCACCTGCAAGTCACTAACAGAGATGGAGCAACAGCCCTGTGGTGTCTGAAACACAGTAACATTCTGATATATTCAATAATTAGCAGAACTGACCTTCACTTCGATAGAGACAAACGTATTTTTCTTTGTGCTTTGTCTTTCTTCACACAATCCTGTTCAAAAGGGGCTGGTATTTCTTACTGTGGGCTAACACATCAAGTCTGGATAGACTTGAGTTAAAATTACAGTACTTTACATTTGCATGCATTTGCATTACCTACATTAAATGTAGTTTTTTTGACACTGAGTGACACGTTATGAAGAACTGGATTCTAGGCACTGGGTTTTTTTCAGGGGAAGGAAAGGTTGATAAATTTGTAATACAAGTGTGAGACACATTGCACATATGCAATAACTGTAGAAGTAGGCTTAGCTGTGTTTTCCTGGCAGCTCTTAATAGTGTGTGAAACAAGACTTCTGCACTTATATTTTGCAGCTGCCCATTGCAAGTGTTGAAATGTTCATCCTTAGGTGACTGTAATGCTGTGTTTTCTAACAGCATTCAAATCACCTGGTACAGGACAACCAGTTCAGTTCTTTACCACACAGGGAAATCCCTTGTATTTATTGCCAACAACCCTGGCATTTTAAAATAAAAAAATTCTTAGTTCTGAAGCCCTGAGACTATGTTTGAAATACTTTTGTGGTTTTCTTTCTTTAACCCTTTGAAATTTTAATAGTTGAATTTGGACATCAAAGATTTTTTTCTTTACTTTTGAATGAAATTCCTTTTGAACTCTGACTGTAAGCTGTGAAGTTCTTACAGGACTAGCAAAATTCATTATTTTAAAACTAATTTATAAAGGGAAGCATGATATTAGAATTGAGGCACTTGCAGGTGCTAACCAGAGACTTTTAATATATAAAGCAATTACAGTAATATTTTAAAAGAATCATCAGAACAGAAGAACCTTGTGAAAGAAGATTTTGCTGTGCTTTCTGCCTGAAGTGCTTTGTTTACTCAAACACCTGCATGGACATTTTGGATCTTTCTTTGTTATGCCACTCTGTTTGACATTTCATCTAGCAGTGACTTGCCTATGGGGACAGATTCTCAGCTGTTGGAAATGGTAGCTGAGCACCTGGCCTGCACAGACCTGTCAGTCTCCAACTTGGATGGGATTGATGGGCACAGAAGCCAAACCAGCACTTCCCACTCGCCTGTATCTTCCTGTCAGTGTTGAGGCACTATAGAGGCTGTGCAGAGAGAGTGTTTCTAACAGTTCTCACTTTGTACCTGATTTGTAGACAAATCAGAAAATTCAGGGCCTGATTCTTAAATCTCATTTATATCATCCTTTAGGCTACCGAAATAGTGAGATTTCTCTATCAGAAGTTGGCAGTGTGGCCCTTCTGCCCTCAGTACTGTCAGTGCACAGACATTGACTTAAACTCTTCCCAACAAACCAAACAAGCAAACCATCAAAACAGTGGATGGTACACAGCAGAGTACCTTTAGAATGCTCTGTTTTTCTTTTGTTCGTGCTGCTTTACAGTAATTTCAGTGCATCTTCCACCTCTCTTATGTTTCCTACTTTATATGGTATTTCTACTGTATAGACTAGCATCATTAATCTACCCTTTTCTTGTTCCTGAGGTTTTCCTTTCATGCTTGCTTTGCAGACATGGAAGCAGTGCTCTCCCCTAGGAAGTACTGTGAACTTTGGTTTTCATCATTTCCTAACACTTTTTGACATAAGGTGTCCTCCCTCTGTATTTCAGTTGATTTGAAGACAAATGGTGATGACCCAGCTGAAAATGAATTTTGTCTAAAAACCATTAGCTACAATTTCTGACTACTCAGTAACGATCCACTGTATGTGTAGTAATTCACTGTGTGGCAAATGTAATTGTCCCCTTTTTATTAGTAGTAATTCTTATCATGCTTTGAAGTGCCATTCTCCCATTCCCAGTGCTCCTGCCTGCTGCTCACACAGCATTTGCAGGCACATTTACTTTCTGGCATCTTGCCTTGATAATTCATAATGTCACTAAAAGCAAAGAGTGGTCAGTGTGACCAGGGCGTGATAGTTCCTACTTTCAGGAGAAGTTTGATGATATTTCCTGGAATCAGCGAGCTTGTTAACAGCACTTCAATTGAAAAGCACCTCCAAAGTGTTAACAGAACACTTCTCAAAGAGACAAGTAACAGAATCTATCTCAGATTAATTTCTTTACTGGGGTAGCATAGTCTTTGTGCAAACCTCCTCTAGTTTGTATTCTGTAGTGAATTGTAAGCAATTACCTTGAATCATTGAAAAGAAACAAACCAACAAAAGCCACCGTTCACTCTGGAATTCTGTGTGCCTCCTTTTGGTGGGAGAGAAGGACTGATGAAGTGTCTAACTTCATCTACGGCTCCTCAGATTTTCCAAGCTCTCAGCAGACCTGGAGGCATTCTTGCCATAGGCCAGGAGATCCCGTGCTGGGCAGTGCCTTGCTTGGTGCTGAGTCTAAGGTGGTTTCGTGTCCCCACAGCGAGCATGCCCACCAGCGAGACCGAGTCCGTGAACACGGAGAACGTCAGCGGGGAAGGGGAGAGCCCGGCCTGCTGTGGGAGTTTGTGGTGAGTGCACGGGTGGTTGTCAAGTACCCACCTCATCATCTCAGCATTTCAAAGGATCGTTCTTTCCCCACTGTTTGTTTAGCCAAAAGTGCTTTGAAATAGTCAAGCTTTGTATGGCACTTGCAGGAGTTTGATATTAGACCAATTATTAGAGTATTAAAGCTCTAATTCTCAGATTAAAAAGATAGAAAACAATTCAACTCAACTTACTGTGGAGTTGTGTTTTCCTAAAAGCTTTTATAAAATATAATTTTTGTCCAAAATGATAAGAAAAGAATGGAAGTTTCTAATGGCATATAAAGCCAAATATTTTCTGTTAAATTGTGAATGACCTGGAGAATATGTATTTTTTAGACAATAACTGAATGTACAGGAGTATTTCTATAACCCATGCTGTTCACTATTCATTTGCTCAGATTTTTGTGACTTTCACGCAGCTTCTACATGTTTATTCAAGATTTATTTGCTGAGTTTTAAAGGAGATTTTCTTTCTTTCACTAAGAAAATTTGTAAGACTTTAGAAGTGGTATTTCAGAAAATGAATAGAGGACAAAAGAATTTAGCATTTGTGATACATTTTGTTAAAAGTTTGTTTTGTGTATATGTAATGCCAATGGTAAATTCTAAAGAAAATGAATTTATTAATTACTTTTTCCCCATTCTTAAAAATGTATTTTCCTTTTCTCCTAGTCAAACCATCTCAAAATCCAAGTTCAGGTCAGTATTTTCCGCTTATAATCACATTCTAAGGTAAATGCAAAATCTTGGTCCAATTCTCACTCTTCTGGGCTGATTCGCACTCCAGCTTCTGGAATGTTACTCTGCAATGTCAGTACTCTGTGTTTGAGCACAAAGTAAGTCAGGCCATAACTTATCAAGGATATTGTTTTGACCGTAATGTCAAAATGCTTTTGGATCAAAATAGAAAATACTTTTCGTTGCAAGCTTGCCTACCTGCTACACTACAAGTCGAAATAGAAGTTCATCTTGGGAGCATGCCTTTCCTTTTATGAATATAATGAACAAATTTACTGCTATTCTCCTTTTTGAATTTTTATTTTATTTCTGTAGTCTGTTGACATATGCCGATGTCATTCCTACACATTCATATGTACCAGTCAGCAATACTTTATTGTCACTGGTTCCACACATCCTTTAGGGGAAAATGAAAAAATAGCCCCGTTGGCTTCAGAAAGCTTGGTGTTATGCCGTTTGAGCCTGCTTATGAGTCTCATAAATAGAGATACCCCACCATTATTATTGTTGTTTCATGGACTTCAATGATAGGAGGTTCTGTGAGTGTAAAAAAAGTCAGTTTAACCCACCCAGGGAGTGAGCCGTCCTGCTGATGGCCGTGGGCACAGCCCTTACAGCAGGGGACTGGCAAGGTAAGAATGTCCTTGAATACCACGTTGATTTAGGTCAGGACAGGATATTTTTCCTTTATATGGCTGGAATACTGCAAAGTCTTGAAACATCTTTTTATTGATATCTGAAACCAGTATTAATTTCCACTGCTACAACAAGGACAAATCTAAAGTGCGTAAAGAAAACTCAGTTAATGCTTGAACACAGTTCCCACAAGTGAAGCAGAGAAATCTAATTTTATAAGTCCAAAGATATATCCTCACTTATGAACCCAACCCATATCTAGGTAGAATCGTGACTTGTCACTTCTATTTATTTCACAGACATTTGCCCACTGACACAATTTCAGGGCACATCAGCAGAAATCTCTAGGAGTTACTGAGGAAGATTTCTGATGTTATAGGGTAGATTTCTAAAAGGTGACCTCAGCATTTCTATTCTGTTTAACCCTGCCAGAATTCTCTTTGTGGTTTAACTTAAAGCCTACATTTTCAGACTGAATTTAATTTGAATTCTGAGTTTTGACTTTTCTTTATTGCTATTAAGTGTATGGGGCCTTGGATAGATATATTTTGTTACTCAATGAAATGTTAAATGCCGCTTAATCTAATTATGTCACAGGCAATTGGGGTCTCCAAATGTTGTGGTTTACATTTAGAAATCTATAAGGAAATATAAAAAAAGGAATAACAAGTTCCTTATCTGCATCTGGTAATGATTTACAAAGCTGTTGAAGTATTATACACATATTAATGAAAATACACCTGCTTACACATACACACTTGCAGTGTTTTTTACACAGAAGAAACTCTCCTTAAGTTCATATGTGTTTTCCATATAATAATAAATTTATTTTTATTTGAACTTTCAGTCGACGCTGGCGTCGCTGGAACCGATTTAACAGAAGAAAATGTAGGGCTGCAGTAAAATCTGTCACATTTTATTGGCTTGTTATTGTCTTGGTCTTTTTGAACACATTAACAATCTCATCAGAGCATTACAATCAACCTGACTGGCTGACCCAGATCCAAGGTACAGTCAAAAATTATTTGTCCTGGTCCTGACTACGGATAGTTGTGTTCTATCAGTGGCTACTTTTGTACTTTGCCGTTTTGTTGTTGCTGTCCTGAAGGATATTCAGCCCAGCCAAAAAGAGATACAAGAAATGGCTGAATGTGGTCTTCGAGTTCCACAGCTGTAACACAGCTTGGTAACACAGACCTGACAAGGCTAAATTGTAAATACCTATACTTTTATCATGAAACCGTGCTTGAAAGATGAGGAGGAAGTGGGAACTGGCACAGCAGAACTTGCTGTGGGCTGGTTGCTTAAGTGACAGTGTGGACTCAAGCTGTGAGCTGAGGAACCGTGAACTGCACAACAGATTGGAAAGATGAATAGTTTATAGCTGGCAGGAAGCTTTACATCCTTGGGTAACTTTTGCCACTTAAGCATCAACTACAGTCCAACGTAAAAGAAGCAGTACTTCCTTTTTAAGCAAAAAGCTGCAAACTCATATAGAAAGTATAGTACTGATATGTTAAAATAAAAATGGAATCTATGAGGCAATTCAGAATCTTTTTTCTTTAATATTTTGTTCCAGATATCGCAAATAAAGTTCTTCTGGCTTTATTCACCTGTGAAATGTTAGTAAAGATGTACAGCTTGGGCCTGCAGGCTTATTTTGTTTCTCTCTTTAACCGCTTTGATTGCTTCGTTGTTTGTGGTGGCATTGTTGAAACCATTTTGGTGGAGTTGGAAATTATGTCACCCCTTGGAATTTCAGTGTTTCGCTGTGTTCGTCTCCTGCGTATTTTTAAAGTAACAAGGTAAGATTATCTAATACTGCTAATTCTAAGGATAGCTGAAGAGTGATCAGCAATTGTTTTGTAATACTTCATCATGCACTGCTCTTTTACTGTTTTGTTTGGGGTTTTTTTGGTGTGTGTTAACACACGCATTTTAATTTATAGGCACTGGGCATCCCTGAGCAACTTGGTAGCATCCTTGTTAAACTCAATGAAGTCCATTGCTTCACTGTTGCTTCTGCTTTTCCTCTTCATCATAATCTTCTCGTTGCTTGGAATGCAGCTGTTTGGAGGCAAATTTAATTTTGATGAAACTCAAACAAAACGGAGCACCTTCGATAATTTTCCACAAGCCCTTTTAACTGTATTCCAGGTAACTTTCTTTCATCCCGTATGAGACATTTTATCTTTGATCAACAAAACTGTTTAAGTGATCATGTTGCCTGAAAATAAAATCATGAATACTATTTATTCAGTTTACTTTAAGTAGCATTCTGCTCATTAAATTCAGTACTCTGGTAACTTTGCGCCATTTGTACCATTTGTTTCATATCTTATTTGATCTATCTATGCAACATAGCTGTCATGTTACTTCACAGAGTTAAATCTCCTTTGTCCATAAAACACATGGCTAGAAGAAGAGGTGGAGTGTTATTTTCATTTTGATCAAATTCTTTTCTTTAACTTCATTAGCTGTGTAAAAGTTCAGCTACTCTCAAGCAGGAAAAAATAATAAGCCTTTAGAGAGTGCATATTTACAGATGGGTCATATCACATACTATAATATAAAAATAAGCATTGTTTTCTTTAGAGACCAGGTTATATTAAAATCTTAAGGCAAACTTGTCTGCTACTTGTGAAATGGTACAGCCATACTTAGAGTTTACTTTTCACCAATTTGTGATGCTTTTAAAAAATCTATTTATCCCAAATTGGGTACTGGGATTAGGCTATTTGGTTTCATCTCTCTCATTATTTTCACATTTGGCTTCATACATTACCACAATATTTGGTTTCAGACGTTGCGGGTGAGAGTTAGAAGCTGCAGGATTCGCCTTGGTGTCAACTTCCTGTCTCTTTGGTGGAAGTCGCATCTGGTGGCTTCCCAGAGCAAGCAGAATATTTTTCCATTTAATTTTAAGATAGGGAAATATTAATGAGAAATTTCCTTATGGGGAAAAGTGTTCACATTTGACCTGACATTGCTCCTATAAAAAGTTAAGGCTCTACTTTCCAATTTCAGCTGAGTTAGATTTTATTCAGATTTTAGGCTGTCTCATTTTGAAAGGAATGGGGCTTCCTTCAATTTTAGAAGACACTCAGGAGCAACCGACCTGTTGGATGCTCACCAACAATGAAAATAGCTGGATAAGTTTAGCTCTCTAAAAATGAATTTCAGAAAAGGCGTGCATTTAATTTGCTTTAACAACCATTTAATTGCTCGGAAGGAGAGTCAGTCTTCTGTTTTCTCAGGATAGAACTGATAGTTTTTAAGAAGTTACTTAGAAGTATATGGAGTGCCCCTAAAGCCTACATTGCAATACTCAGAATTTTTATCATAGTACAGATTTGTGGCCAGTATTTTAAAAAAGAAGGGAAAAAGGAACCTTAAAACATATACTAACTTGATTTTTAAGTGACGGACATTTGTTGACATTGGTACATAATGTGGCATTACTGAAACCAGGGCTCTTAACTTTGTCATGCTGAGATCAATAAAATGTCAAAAAAATTTAAGTTTTATTATTTTTGTCTTTGAAGTTCAGTGATATAAATGCATAGCACAAAATAAAAGCTATTAGAGTTAACCCCAAGCTTTCAGGAGATGTTTATTTAAATGGAAATTTTAAAACAGTGCATGAAAAGAATATGGTATCACTTTATATATATGGAAGGTTAGCTGTATTGTGTGGTCAGAGGAAAAGTGTTTCTCTATTCACTTTTGATGCTGAGTTACTACTAATCTCCTAATATCTGCTTCTTAGATCCTAACAGGTGAAGACTGGAATGCTGTCATGTATGACGGCATAATGGCTTACGGTGGTCCATCATCCTCAGGCATGATCGTCTGTATATATTTCATTATTCTCTTCATCTGTGGAAACTGTATCCTTTATACTCACTGGAAACATCTCTGAGTGGGGCTGTGTGCCAGGGACGTAAACAAAATCCCTCTGGGAGGGGGTAAATGGCCGTGGCAAGTGCTCTCTGCATGTGCCTAGTCCTTTAAATGGACTTCTCCTTGTGCCCCGTTCCCTGAGGAGTGAGAGTCAGTGATCTCCAGGCCGTCTCCAGCCACCACCATGGCAGAAACCAGAGAATGTTTTCTTTCTTCCTTCAGTGGGAGCACGGCCTTACTCTGCCTGCTGTTCGTCATCTCTGACAACGAGGGCTCGAGCCTGGTCTGTGGGGCAGTGATGCCCCTGCAGCCCCGTGAGCTCTGCCACGGGCTGAGAGTGCAGCCAGGGATCCTCCGCACTGCAGGGACCGGGGGAGAGGCTGACGCAGCTGGGATAAAGTCTGCTGGAGCATTCCCCTTCCCTGCCTTCAGTGATCTGGAAATGCTTCCTAGGTCCCATGCAGAAACAAACTACTGCCATTCTCAGAAGTTTTTAAAAGGCCAGGAGGTGATGAAAGGGCAAAACCATTGTATTTTCTCTACTATATGGTATTTGTATCAGTATTTGTGATTAACTGATACGGACTGAGGAACTGAATTTGATATAGATTGTTGTAGACATGGAAGACAGTGCATTATAAAAATGAATTTTTCAAAATGCCTGAACAGTCTCCACGTATAATAGATAATTTTGTATTTGAACTTGCTCAAGCTAGCATGAAGTTGAATTTCATTTATTTAAAAAAAATACCTCAAGCATTCTGCTATTTTAAAACCTGTGACCCTAATGGATCTCTGCTCACTTTACAGCCAGTATCAGTCTAGTCCATTAAATGAGTGTTATTTGCACTACACTCCAGCATCACAAACCTCCACGCTGTAGGTTGGGAACATGTGTTTTATATCTCTCACATTGTCAGTGTTTATGCTGATAATAAACCACACAAGTATGGTAAGGCATAATGTCCTTAAAATGATTTGAAATAGATATCTTGCTAAATGTCTTCTTGGCCATTGCTGTGGATAACTTGGCAGATGCTGAAAGTCTAAATACAGCTCAGAAAGAAGAAGCTGAAGAAAAGGAAAGGAAAAAGAATGCGAGGTAAAATAGATAGGCATGTTGAACAAGCAGGAGAGGGATGGAGGAGGGTACCTAATTCTTCCATGAGGATTTTTTTTTTTAATATTAATGTCTTTGCCATCTTCAAAATGTGCTGGACTCAGGAAAAAAAAATAAGAGGGTTTTTCTAGACACTAAAATAATAGACAGACTATGATTTTAGATAAAAGTTAGGTAGTACCTGGGGTGAATTGAGAATATAATGATAAACCAACTGATATTTAAACATTGCAACAGTAGGATTTATTGTGCAATTAGCACAAGAATTTATCTGTTGTTGCCAGTGCACAGCTCCCTGTAGAATCAGTTTTCTAAGCCTTATATAGACAAGTAGAAAACCTTCTTTTGAAATCAGTGCAAGCCTGTTGAAGTCAATGAAAGTTGTTTGTATGAGTCCAAGGGCACAGTTTATCCCTCTAGAAAGGAGTAATGATCATGCATTGAATGTTTTAGGGATTAGCCTCTGGAATTATATTCAAAATCATAATCTTTTAAATGGATCATTGCATTCAAATACAGTAGATTTTATTGCTCTGACACCTGCAGCTGCACAAAATACTTTAAATATTTTATTATAAAGCTTTCAACTTTTCATAGAATTGGTATAGTTCACTTAAAACTGTCTGTCTTTACATGGAATGCTTTGTAATTGTTTTTGTATTGTTTTGTAGAAAAGAGAGTCTGGAAAATAAAAAAAGTGAGAAGTCAGAAGGTGACCAAAAGAAGCCCAAGGATAGTAAGGTGTTTATCATAGAACTTGTCTCTTTCCTAAGAAGCAATTTTACTAATTTTGCTAGGGAGTACTTTTCAAGACTACTGTGCATTGTACAATTTCTTTTATGAGCCCATCATCCCATCATTTTTTCCCAGGCAAAGGAAACTTAGTTCTTGTGCTTTACATCTTCACAGCATCTCTTAATACAGGAAAATCCTTTTGATTCCAGGATATCCTGAGAAGGGAAGCTCTTAGAGAACAAAATAGTTAATATTAAAAAATTTGATTTTTTTTTTAGGATCCCTGTAGGTATTTTGCTTGATAAATTCAATGAGATTAGTGAATGAATAACTTTTAATAGAATGTTCAAATATTCTTGGTAGCTTTTATCAAATCGTTTTGCTTATATTCTTATTGTGATTTACACAGCACGAAAATGTGGATATTAGAGAAAAGTCATCTTCGAAAAATGAGTAATAAACTGTCAGCTCTCCTCTGTTCTCAGAGTTACTCTGCTTCAGAAAACTCACTTCTCTGACTTCAGAGGCTTATTTGGTTTGCTTTCTGGGCTTATTTGGTTTCTTTTTGGGCTTTGTACTCTATATTAAAATTTATTTTTCTTCCTGTGCTTCCCTTTCATTGCTGTAGGTGACAATTGGGGAATATGGAGAAGGAGAGGATGAGGATAAAGATCCCTATCCACCCTGTGATGTACCAGGTATGTGAGTACTAGCTAGAAACACATTGAAGTTTGTTTGCTAAAATATCCTGAACTTGCTCTTGCTGAACATTGAATCCATTCCTTTGAAGTCAGTGAAGTTGTGCTCTGTTTTCTGTGGATAAAGGGGCCTGGAAGCTGCTAAGTATTATCTTTTCCTTCAGCTTCCTAGACAGCACGAGCAACATTTGAGAGTTAATACTGTGAGCCTCAGCACTGTTGTGGTAACACTATCTGGATGGGAGAGCAAATTCGAAACTTCTCTAAAATGTTTGACAAAAAAGGACATTCCAGGGCTGATGATGTTTGGTCAATTTTTTCTTGGCCCAGTGAACATACTTATCTAAAAATCAGTTCTGCTGGATTATCTGGATGCATGCCACAGAGACCTGCCCTGAATTTCGAGCACACAGTGCTCACCCAGGGCTCAGCACTCAGCTCAGGCATGGACAGACTGTCAGGGGCTGAGCTGAGCTGGGGCTCCAGAGCTCCTCAGGGAGTGTGAGGAGTCCTCAGGTGTGGCTGCTCAGGACCAGCAAAGCTTGTTAATGCACTCAGGGCACTTATGCACACACCCACATAGGCACAACCACCTGTATTTGAGCTTCTGACAACTGTCTGGATGTTCACGTACTGGTTTACAGATTCTTAGAGTCATTCTATGAATATATATTTCCTATAAGCCATGTGAATTCTAATGCAAGCTATGCTTTTGTATTGTTATGAGCAAAACCTCAATATTTTTAGTTTATAGTAAAAAGTATGTTTAACTTAAAGTAGGTGAAGATGAAGAGGATGAGGAGGATGAACCAGAGGTACCAGCAGGCCCACGTCCCCGTAGAATATCAGAACTCAACATGAAGGAGAAGATAACACCGATCCCTGAAGGGAGTGCCTTCTTCATTTTCAGCAGCACCAATCCGTAAATATAATTTTGAAAAATCCTGGTTTAGACATCAAGGTTTAGCAGTGAAGTAACAGACCTCCTTCCAGGGAGATCAGGAGTAAAAATCTAGCATCTTCAACAGAAGAGAGATTGGCTTTCCTCCTAAAATGTTCTGATTGACTTGGTAAATGAGAAGAATTTGAATAATATAGCATTTTTCTTCCCACTGTTGAAGATAATAGCACTTTGTACGTATAGCCTGAGTTCTCACATGCCTGGAAAGTACCCTTTAAAGTGTGTTATCTATGTACTATGTTAGTCACTGTATGTAAAAGATCTGAACATCTTTGCATGATATAGACTTTCTAGTAACCCTAGTAACCTTTGTGAAGGAGAAACCAGAAAAAGAGAAAAGTAGGAGAAAGGTTGTATATATTCCTCTTAGGGTAACAGCATTTCCCAGATTCAAACAAACATCAAAGATAAAGATAAAGACAAATTATTTTAAAAAATCAAGAACAGTAATAATTGGATTTTGGGGAGGAATTGGAATCTTTCATCACTTAGTCTAAATCCAGAGCATTTGGAGTTCTACACTGGTAAAGACAGCAAGCTTGAGTAGTCAGTAGAATTCCTTAAGATTTATTTGGCATGGGAGAATGCTGCCTTTCAGTGGTAGAGGCCATCACAAATTTAGAAGATGATCAAGATAAAATGTTTTGGGTGTGTACCTTATTTGCTGCATGGATTATCTGAAGCTCTTCAGAATTTGCAAACTGGAAAAAGAGCTCCTTAAACTAGTAATGTTCGTATGCTGAATGCAAAATCATTAGGTTTGTTGAACACTTCAAATTGCTTTCAGCTTCAACTAACACTATGTATTCTTGGTCTAAAATGGCCTATTTGCTTAACTAAGATATGCCCCGCTCCAATCATCTACTTAGTAACAGGAAAAAAAAAAATTAGCCAAGAACCTTCTGAGTCTTCAGCAAAATTTAGACAACTTCAGGGTTAGTCAGTTATGAACCTGATCCTGCCTTTCTGTCAGTTTAATCCCAGACCTGGTCTGTATTTGTGCTTACCTTGGGCTCAGTGACTCTAAGCATCTACACAGTTCCACTTCATGTCATGTGGCTGAAGCCTGACAGCTCTGGAGCCTTCAACACCCACCTGTCCTGTAATTCTATACGAAAATCTTCATGGAGATTCTGATTTGAGTCCTAAGTAGCACAATGAGATCTGCAGGCTAAGCTGCATCTCATAAGATGAGGATTTTTGACAAGTTTAGTAAGAATCAAATCAAACAGGGGATCTGGAATGACTTATTGTCTAGCCTTGGTCCTTCTGACATTGTCTGTATGTGCACAGTGGTGCAAACCCTAGAGCTTGTGGTGTTCATAACCCAATGGAAACCAACCCCTCCCAGATTGCTTTAAGTGCATCTTCACTACGGGTGAATTGGATTTTGGATTTATTTACATTCTTAAGAATCAGACCAATGGCTTCAGCATTTTCGTTGCTTTTAACTGCTGATTGTTGCTCTGTTCCATCAGTGTTGGCAAAGTAACAGAAAACATGTTGTATATTAACCATCTGCTGAATCCCGTGTGCAAAAATGGTGTATTTTTGTATCTCCTCTTTAGAATTCGAGTGGGATGCCACAGACTTATCAATCACCACATCTTTACCAATCTCATCCTTGTCTTCATCATGCTGAGCAGTGTTTCCTTAGCAGCAGAAGATCCAATTCGCAGCCACTCTTTTCGAAATAATGTAAGCCCTTCATTTTTATGTCTGAAGATAAATACAGGATCCCTCACAGGATACCATCCTTTGGGCCTAGTGCCTTGTTTTTAATTTTCATGTTAAGAAACATCCCTTTTACTTTTTCAAGCTATACATTTATATTCCTTTTGCTGTAAGAAGCATAAATCTTTAAAGACAATTAACTTTATTGGTGGAACATCATCAGTATTAGAGGTGTTTATTATTTACATAATGGTTTTCTGTGACTATAAATACAACAGGATGAAGTATTCTCAAGCTGAATATAAGTAATGTCTATAATTTTCATACTTTTTCCTACTTTGCAGCTGGACTACCTGATGTGCAATTCCTGAATCACTCTTACTGCCTCACAGCGTTTGATGCTGATTTAGGAATGCCAGTTAAAATTATCCCTGTTTATCATGCTTGGAATAGACTCTGGTCTGTCCTCTCTGCATTGACTCTATTTTGTGGTTTTGGGGCACTAGGAGTATCCCTCTGGTAGTGAGTGTAGGGATTCAGAAGGGTGTTACCTCTTCTCTCAGAGAAGCTCGTGTGGCCACTCTGAGGGGTTTGAGTTACCCTCATGTTGGACTCGAAGGTATTTGGATTCCTGATTGGCCACATCAGAAACTAAACAAGAATCACTTTTTTCTAAACTCACACGTTAAGAGGAGGATCAGAGCACACCCAGCCCTTGCCTTGATTCAGAGAAAAATGCCATTTCAGCCTAAAAAGCATTAATTTCAGTAATGTCTCTATTACTCAATAAAATTGTAGTTTATGTGGGGACTAAACATCTGTGTTCTCCCAAAACAAATTCCTGAATCCCCCATTTTAAGTTCTTAGTGTAGTGGACTACCTGTTACTCAAATGCACACTAATTAGACAGAGAAACAAAAATAAATCCACTCTTGTGACCACGGATTTTATTAGTCTTGTTGCACTTGTATCAGTTGTGTAGCAAGACTCTCACATTATTGTGCATTTCGTTTGCTTTAGATTAGGTAGGAAATAGCTGAGATAGTGGTAGTAGTCCATGGGGACTTTGGGGATGCTTTGACAGAACTTTCAGGCCTCTCCTGTCTGAGGTACAAAACGATCTGTAGAGATTGTCACGGAGCTAGAGAAACTCTGCTACATCTTGCAGGAAAGGTGGGCCTGCTGGGGCTGTAGAGGTTGTATCTCTCTAGTTCTTGCTGCTGCAACCTCTGAAAGCCTTGTTTTGGCTGTTGGCACTCTCTGAACATTTTTCCAGTAACTTTAGTAAAAACCAAAAAGCTAAAACTTTCTCTAGAGGTAAAAAGAGGCCAAAGCACAAAGACACTCTTCATGCACTATTCAGCAGAGCAATGTGCTTCCCATATCTATAAAGCTGGACCAGTGTAATCCTATAAATAAATCACACTAATGGGTAGGAAAAAGAGAGCTGGTGGAGAATACTGAAATTGTTATTATAGAAATGGCTTCAAGGGCTGATAATTGTATTTGTAACTAGAGAAGCATTAGGAAAGTGTAAGTGGAGAGTGGTGGTAACTGAAAAGATTATTTCTGTTTGGGACACAGAGAAAATGTGTGAGGGATTTCAGGAGGGCACTGCCCTCTTGCTGTAAGTATTCTTACATGTCCCAGGCCTGCATCATTTTCTTTTTACTGCCTTGAGTGTTTATGTTCCTTCCTTCAGGTCAGCAACAGAATGAAAGTTTACAAACTGGAATGCCTTTAGATATTTTGTTTTAAGTCCAGAGTGAATTGGTTACTGATTAATCTTTGTTGCATGGCTTTAACATTTGCCTATTTTTTCAGCCACACCAAGGGACAGAAGGATGTTATAATCAGCAGAATATGGGGGGAAAATGATTTCCTTTTATTTGATCTAGTATGACTAATTTCTTTGTGTGTTGTCTCTTTATTTTATTTCTCCTTCCCGCTTGGTTAGTTGCTGAACTGCAGGCAAGATGTTTCTGGGCACAGCTGTTGGCTGGGTGGATTGCTGGATCCTTGAGACTAACCTCTCACCCTCCTGCAGTTCACTGAATTAGGTGTTAGTGATGTGGCCACAACCCTGGGTGGTACTGAGATGCCTGCTCGTGTGCCTGTCGACAGCAGCGAGGTCAATCCCAAAGCCACAATCCTCTTAGAAATTTCATATCACTGTGCAACTCTTGTAGGTTCTTTTAAATTTCCTACAAATAAATCACTGCTGTATCTTCCCACTTACAGGAAAAAGGGTTGTGGTGTTAATTTTAAATTATTAATTATTCATTAATTTGCTTTGTGACACTCTAGACAAGCCTGTATGGGAACAATACAGTGTAGCAGAATGTGAAATGATCTGCAGTCTAGCAGCATCCACTGATATTTTATTTTGTGATGCAATACTTTGGTAAAAACCTCAGACATTATTAATAAGTATTTATTCTTTGTCTAAGATTCTGTATCTCTTCTAAAGGCTGAAGAAAGTACCTGTGAAAACTGGTAGAGGAAATTGAAATTGTTGCCTATTGGGTCCTGTCAATTATTGAGGGGTGAAATCTAATACCTGAGCACAGTGGCATCTGTTAAAGTTTTAATCAAACAAAAATGGTTGCACAATAGCTGGAATTTTAAACTACTTTGTCTAAATTCTCCATCTATCTACTTAGATTAATTCAGGTGTTGTTGTGTATGTGGTCTAAGTTGTAAAAATTATTAAGAGATGGATTTCTTACTGTGGCACGTATTATACCTTGCAGATACTTGGTTACTTTGACTATGCTTTCACAGCCATCTTTACTGTTGAAATCCTGTTAAAGGTAATGCATTGTTAATTGATCCTTGTTAGCTCAAAATCAGCTTTAGCAATAATGTTTGTAACTTTTTGTTTACCTTCCAGATCCTAGGGTATGCAGATTATGTCTTCACTAGTATGTTTACATTTGAGATCATTTTGAAGGTAACAGGTTTTTAAAGGAAGCTTGTTTAAAAGGATTTTCCTTGTGTGTCACCTGCCAAGAAAAGGCACTTGAAGTGTTCTTCGCCTTTTCTCTAAGCGATCAAAGCTAAACTTTTTTAAACTAGAGGATTTTTTCATTTAACAGTTCCTCATAGTTTTGATTGGTTATTTTTTTACCATTGGGTGCATGAAGAAGCTGATTTTTTATCATTACATCAGTTTAATAATTCACTTTTTACCCTTTTTAAACTTACAGTTGTCAGAAAAGGGAAAAATAAATCACTGCGCATGAGCTTTTCCTTCTCCTTGCTCTGGCATTTCCGAAAGAGATAATCAGTCTTATAAGGAGGGAGCATGTAATTTCTCATTTATTTTGCTGAACTATATCCACAGAGCTAAAATAGTAGATAACTATTTTCTTGCAATAGGACTTGCAAGATATCTTGCATTTATCTATCTATACACTAAAATACTTTGCATTTATCTTGGGCATACATTTAAATTCGCAGACAGGCATAATTATGCTTGCTTAAATGTATTACCCATGCATGAGCCAAGAATTGGCATTTTAATGTACAGTTTGTGTACTGATTATTAAGAATATCTATTGGGGTTACTCAGATTTTCAATGTACAAGACTTACTCTGGTAAAGAAGCCAAAGAACTGAAAATTGCATTCACATGAAACAAAATACTGAACAAGGAAATTAAAATTTTCATTGGAAATTGGCAAAATATTTTTTCAGATATTTACACATAATTCATAAATATTTTATGCTGTGCTTATTCTCACCACAAGTTTTTGGTTGAGTAATCCTGATTTATACACTTAAAAATTGCTGGCACACTGTGAATCTGTACATAAACTATGCATTTCCGGTTGAGGATTAAGCTTAACAAAATCTCTTCTCCCAGCTTTTGCTCATATTGCTGTGCATACTCTTCACAATGCAATTTGATTAATACTAATTGGTGCAATATTTGGGCTGTTTACAAGATAAGCTGTACTGCAAGTAATAGACTATTTTTATGCTTGTGAATTTTCTCCCAGGCTTAATGTTTATCCTCTTATTTCACATTTTCAGCAGTGAGAAGCTTGCTATAGAATGGATTATTCTTATTTGTAGCATGCTAAAATAAATATCCAGGGTTTTTGCTGCTAGAGAAAGGCCAGACTAAAGGAGAGAACAAAACATTGAAAAGAGCTGTAGCATTAGATCAGCCTAGTTCCCAACTCTGAGTTTGAGAAGCCACAAAGATATGTTACCATTTTATCTGTGGCAGAAGAGAGTCAATAAACTTCCACATGCTCTGAGCAGCAGGTTCTCCAGCTCCTGCAGTTTCATTTGTGTTTTTCTAGGAAACAGAGGAATTATAAAGAGTGGCATTAAGAGGCATAACTGGATGTGTTAAGAAAAGCAACATTTCTGAAAACTGCGAAAGATTTTGGCACTGAGCAATTTAAGAGTTATCCAAGGGAAGCAGGAGACTCTAGAGCTTGGGCTGCTGAAATCTGGCATTGTAAAATATGACAAGGAAACAAGGTGCCACATCACAGCCAAAGATGTTGATGCTTCTGATTCTGGTTTCTCCAGGAAGCTCTGTAGAGCATTCACACCTAAAGGAAAATAAACTGCACCATACAAATGTAGTGGACAGTCAGGACATGACACAGACACAGTGCCTGCTTTACTAACATGTCTCAGACTCTGGCTTTGCTTGCTTGTGGCTGGGGCCCTCCATGTCCTCTGCTGTGCTTCCCACAGTATCTGAGTTGTACAGAAGGAGCGTATTCTGCAAGGAGAAAATTCAAAACTAGACCTGCAGTAACAACAGTATTCCTTAATTTCCATGCAAAAAATGTATAAAATTGAAATTAGGATAACCAGAGGCAATATTGTCAGCTGTAGCCAAGGAACTTGTACAAAAACCAAGCATTAAACCAGAATAACTCTCAGCATGTGTGGAGTCTCCTTGTGCTCTGTCTTACTGCTCTCAAACAAGGATTCCTGCATCACACGGTGTTGAATGTATGAATGAGGATATAAGTAACAGAGGAGCTGCAACATCACTTTAAAGCATTAAAGAATTCTCTTATGTAATCCCTACATGACATGGAAATCCTGTTTGGACAGCTTGGGGAAGGTGAAAAACATAAGAGCAAAGGTCAAGTTAGGGATTTGTGCTTTCATCCTCCCCCTACTGTGCTAATCCCACACCATTCAAACTTGCTTGAGAGAATTCTAGCAAATACTTCCACTGGGATTTGTGGTGATTGAAGTATGAGTCTCCATGTGAAGATGGGGAAATATGTACCTCACCTGTACTTTTAGGTCAGTTACTGGCCTAATTTTTGTGGGAGTCTTTACATGAAACTTTGTGTGCTGCAAAGTTTTTATTTTTATACATTTATTTATTTTATACATTACATTTACTACAATGTAAATGGGTAGTGGTAGATAGATGTAAGTTTCATATTCAGGGTTATTTTAGTGTTCAACTCCCACCAGTTTTAAGGAGTTTAGATGTACTCTGTGCAGCTTTAAGTGAAAGAGCCAGGAATTTAGTGTAAATTTTATAATATAACTATGTTATATCTCTCATATCATGGCATAGGTTAAAGCTTTAGCATTTTTGCTCTTCTAGCTTTGAGGAATATTTAGTGTTTTGATCACGACAAAAGAAGGCTTAACAAGAGAAGAAGGAGATCAATTAATTTTTGCTTTTGAAAAAATGCATCTTTCCTTTGCAGAGGTACAACCTTTACTGGTGGTGATGGTTTGTCATGCAGAAGGCCTGGAAATGTCTGCACACTGAATAGGGGTGCAGTGCACTGAGATGCCCACTGCCTGTAGCTCTGTTCTACATTGGGGAACAGTCTTGAAAGCTGTAGTAATCTGCTGTGAGGGGAAATGAAATAAAATCTCTTCACTACAGCTCGAGGAACAGAATAGAAAGTAAAGGGATTAAAATGCATGGTCAGTAGGGGAAGTTCTCTAGATGGCATCGAGTTTTCTTACCTGTGGAAAACAAGCAGTAGCTCAGTATTCAGGCCCTTTAAGAGGATCTTGAGGCTGAAGAAATTAGAATTCATGTGACTGAGCTGATGAGGTATTTTTCAGAGGTATCCTTATTTTTGTGATGAGTTTTTAGTTTCAGTGTTTCAGACTTAATCTATGGAAGAATTATGCAATATTCTCTTCAGCTGGTGAGTCTGCATCTAATGGTTTAATTGGATTTCTCTGTGCATTTTTAACTGGTACTTACTTACAGTTATGGTAGGAGGTCTAATCCATGGATTTAGAAGTCAAATTCAGCTTTGTGATCCCCAAAACCATCTGCTCAGGTGCTGGCTGCAGCCATAATTAAGAGAGACTCTATCACTGGCTCCTGATGAAACCTGCAAATGATGCATACGAGGTCCACTTTTTAAGCTTTTTTCATCTAAATATAGGGGCAGAAAACAAAAAATTTAGAGAAAGTCCAAAAGGAAGAGCAATTTTTGGTATTCCCCACAGAACAGCAAAATGCAGTGACCTTTGATTACACATAATACAAAACATGTATCAGTTGTTCCAGGTTATTCCAAGATACCCACTCATGTCTCCCACAAGCCAAAGCTAAGTAGCCTTGTAATGCTGCCTTGGGACAGCCTTGTCCTGCTTCTGTACTAGCTTTGACTCTCAGGTGTTTGCAGCGCATTCTCAGCTCCTTCAATTCTTGAGGCAGTGTGAATAATTAGAAGTCAGAATCTGGACCCTACAGTTTAGTGAACATGGAAATCTCAAGTGGTTTTTTGTAGCAATTTTTCTAACAAAGGCCAAATTAATTCAGGGTAATCATCTCAGCCTCATCTGTTCTGACAGAAAATAAAACATTTGTTGACATCAGAAACAATTAGCATATCAGTTGATGTTGTTGAGTAGAATTTTTCTGATTTAAATGAAAGATTTAATGTACGTAAAGGAATTGTTTTATATATCAAAGGATTTTAGAAAGTAAGATAGTATTGTATGCATTCACACTCTAGGCAAGTGTCTTGTAAACAGCCTAAATGTGAATTTGAATAAATTGAAATATATACTAAGTGTGTAACAATTCTATTTTTAGATGACGGCTTTTGGAGCATTCCTTCATAAAGGGTCCTTCTGCAGGAATTATTTTAATTTGCTGGATTTGCTGGTTGTGGGCGTTTCTCTGGTATCATTTGGGATTCAGTAAGTACTATACTTATGATGTGAATGATTTATTTTTGCTCTGGGGTTTTCTACTGAAATCAGTGTTTCAGCTCCTTTTGTTCCCCCACGGTGTGTGGGTGTGCAGTGTCAGTGCTCAGGGATGGGGCTGGCAAGAGGCAGTGCTTTGCATGGAGGGTGTTGTAATTCACTACTAATATGGGTTGGAAACAAATTACTACTTCTCACTGTTACCCAGAGAACGAGGAGGAGCACCATGACACTCTATGGTATAACAGGTATTTCCTGGAGCTTCAGGAGGTTTAGATCCCTTCTCTCGAGCTGTTGTCACACCTACAATCTAATTTTATGAGCTTGGTCTTTCAGTTGACCTGTGGGGATATAGAACTAGACAGTGTCTGAGGGGGAAGTTTTACCTTAGTCAGGACTGTAAGTGGTAGTGGAGAGGTTTTTTTGCTGATTTTGGGTCAGACTAAACACAATAAGAGTCTAAATTGATTCATTGAGTGGTTTTTTCCATATTAATTATCATCTGTGACAGCCTTAGTGACTTAAGGAGAGCAGGGGAGGGTTTCAGGCAGCAGCTCCCCACTGAACTCTGCTGGTACCAGAACACTTATTGCACAAGCTTTCAGTTTCACAGGATGTTCTTTAAAAGACTGTGCACTGTTTCCTCAAAATGCAGTCCTAGCTACTTAAACAGAGAAAATGGAAGTAATTTCCATTTCCATCATCTTTTTATCTCAGGTTGGTTGGAAATTGAAGGATTCATTGATTTACAGGACTTACACAGTGTCTTCAAAAGAGCTAGTCAAAACTGAAAAATACTTTGGGGACTATTTTGTTCCATTATGGTCTTAGATGAGCTTCTGAACAGTTATATCCAAATTTGCTCCAGAAATCAAAATGTTTCTTATGGTATTTATGAGATGGATACTATTTTCTAATATTAATAAAGAATCAATAAAGAGTAAAAAAAATTGTCTAAATAGCTTGAGAGTTCCAGTTGGAGGGGTTTTTCCCAAATTTCATGTTTAAGAAATTTGCGAGGATATTGTTATTCTGTAATACAATCAGTTACCTTAGCAGTAACAGTGTAATTTTTTTTTCTCCTAGATCAAGTGCTATCTCAGTTGTGAAGATTCTCAGAGTTTTAAGAGTCTTGAGGCCTCTAAGGGCAATAAACAGAGCAAAAGGACTTAAGGTGTGGTTTTTTTTTTTTTTAAGTTATATTTCTGTTGGCTTGATGCTTCAGTCCTGCCTCAGGTTAAAAATTCTTGCTCAAGAAAAATTGTCTGCAGAAGTCCACAGAGCAAGGACAGAAATCAGTTCCTGATTCTTAAATATATCTGGTCTCAACCAGCCTGGGCTCTGCCCACAGTTACAGCAGTTTGTGTGTAAAGGAACTGCCACCGTGAGCAGATTTGGACTGTGATGAACCAACACATCAGTGCATTTTAGTTGTTCATCCATAGTGCCTGTGTAATTTGTAGCCACTTGATGTTGATGGGTCTGTGTCAACAGACTTACAGACAAATGTAGAAAACAAGTCAAATTACAGTATTGGGTATAATACTGGAAACACAAAAATAGTAATTAAAAAAAAGAATACAGAAATAGATTTTTATGGTATGTAGTCCATGACAAATTGCATTGAAACGTGGTTTTTTTCTTTCTTTCCAGCATGTTGTTCAATGTGTCTTTGTGGCTATTAGAACTATTGGTAATATCATGATTGTTACAACTCTGCTGCAATTCATGTTTGCTTGTATTGGGGTGCAGCTGTTCAAGGTAAGACACTCTCAGAATTTACAGTGCATCAAGAAAAGCAAACCTGAATTGAATTCTTAGTGGTTTGCTGCTGGAACTGGTCCCATCCTGAGCCAGTTATAGTATAAAAGCATGTATTTTGCTTATTCTGCATTTTGTCATTGCTTTTTTTTTTACATGTAGGGAAAATTCTACAAGTGCACTGATGAGGCAAAACAGAACCCCGAGGAATGCCGGTGAGGAGACCTTTGGTCTAAGAATGTGACACATTTTATTCTGAATAACTTAAACTGTGTATGGGCAGGCATGTGTCAGGCCATTTAGGGTTGTGTAAATTGGAATTGTCATCTTAAATCCACCAGAAAACACAGGTTAGCAAGGAAATAAAACAACCATGAGCAGGCAATAAAAGAAACAGCTTTGAATAGTGCACTGAGTAACTCTGAGGTAAGCTCAGTATTTCACTAATGACAGTTTCTTTCCCACAGAGGAATATACATCGTTTATAAGGATGGAGATGTCGATAGTCCCATGGTCAAAGAGAGGGTCTGGCAAAACAGTGATTTCAACTTCGATAATGTTCTGTCTGCTATGATGGCCCTTTTCACAGTCTCCACCTTTGAAGGCTGGCCAGCGTGAGTGGGTTCTCCATGTTTTCACAGCATTGTGATGAGAGTTGCATTTTCCAGAACAATTCACTGCCATTTATCAGGCATTTTTGGGCAATAAAGCAGTTTTAAGTGATGGTATAAAGTGGTAGGGAGTAAAAAACCCCATTATCCTGAATCTGTTCACTTATCCCGTATTTCAGGAAAAGTAAGAAAAGGTACACTTTTTAATATTGATTGATTCCCAGTCTTGCTACTTTTGCTATAAGGAGCTACTCCCCAGCTCTAATGAAAGCTCTAATTTTAGATGCTTATCCATTAATGGCCCTTAAACAATGTTAAGTTTGAAAGTTTTAGGCCTTCAAGTAAACCTTTTACTAAAAAATCAGGCAGTAGTACACTCATAGAGAGACCTAGGAAGAGCTGACTGCCACTTACTCTTTCCCTAAATGTGAAGATTTTATTTGGATAAATAAATATATAAATAAATGAGAACTACAACCATTGGGGTCATAACCTTAATTCTTTCAGAGAAAAAAAGAGTATAGCAATGTGTGCTGTGATTCTTCTGGTTTCTATATTGCCAGCACGGTCAAGTAAGTAGAGGAGGATAACAATGAACATCAGACCATTTCTGAAACCTGTCCTCTAAGTCTGCATATTTTATATTTTCTCATTTTAATGGTAATAAAGATAAAATTTTGTTTGTTTTTCAGGCTTTTGTACAAAGCCATCGATTCAAACGGCGAGAATGTAGGACCTGTATACAACTACAGAGTGGAGATCTCCATTTTTTTCATCATCTATATCATCATTATTGCTTTCTTTATGATGAACATATTTGTTGGTTTTGTGATTGTTACATTCCAAGAACAGGGAGAACAAGAGTACAAGAACTGTGAGCTGGACAAAAATCAGGTTAAAAAAATAATGAATTCTTAAGTTTTAGAAGTAGCCTTTTTTGCTCATGCATGAAGAGCTTCCTTTCTGCTTTGGGGCAGAAGAGGGCACCAAACACATAGCTTAGTATTTGTTAATTTGAGTTTTTTACTATCTGGGTATTTATTTAACTGGGTATTCAGGTTGTTGTAAGTTCCACTTTCTGTGACCCCAACCCGTCAGTCTTTTTGTTGTGAAAGGTGGTCCACTCAGCTTGTTGGCTTCTTAGCATCTTGCTTTTTGGTGTCAGATTAACAAGAATACAGCACTTGCCAGAGGCAGAGGCAGAGATAGGTTTTACACTAAGTACTGGAAAATAGTTTTTGTGTTCTAAATAGACTGAAAGTGTTCAAATTTCAAGTGTTCAAAATATTCCACTTCTCACCCCCATGTATTTAGAAATTCATGGGGGATATTCAGATTAAACTTACAAAAGTCTGTCCCCATTTACTGTTTAATCCTTTGACTGAGAAACTCATAAATCACAGTTTTCCAGGTATTTTTGGCTGACTGTAACACACTTCATTTAAAGAAAGCCAAGCATGAGACCGAAGCCAGGATTCTTTCTGCACCGTGTGCCCCATCAGTCAGGGTCTGTAACAATTCCTCCTGAGAAAAGTGGGAGGCCTTGCCCTGAAGATTTTGGGCACAAATAGATTATGAGATGAATCCATGATGTTCCTACATATGTGATTTTGCTGGGCAGTTTAACTGAGCTATTAGAAGTAACACCACCTCAGTATTTATTTTGCTGGCTCTAGGGTTTTATGCTATGCAGGCCCGTTGGTGGTTGAAAACAGAACAAAGACAAAACATGGTTTACAGATGACTTCAATAATATATTAGTGTATAAAGGCAAACTCCTCCAGAATTCCCATGAGCGTTATTTGATTTTTGCATGTGGCTGGGTAGTGTACATGGTTAGATACAGTTGTAAATTATCAAGTGAGGATTGGTGAGCTGCTTGTGCTTTTTATTAACACTTACTAATAAAAGGCTCTGCATCAAGTGGACAGACTGGTTTTGAGAGCTATGTTTAACAATTTGCACTTAATAATTGTATTGCCAGTTGAATGACTGCTAAGTTACAGTCTAACAGTTTTTGCTGTATTTGCTTTTCAGCGTCAGTGTGTAGAGTATGCCTTGAAAGCACGGCCTCTCCGTAGATATATTCCGAAAAATCCTTACCAGTACAAGTTCTGGTATGTGGTGAATTCTACTGGATTTGAGTACATCATGTTTGTCCTCATCATGCTGAACACCCTTTGCTTGGCTATGCAGGTAGGAAAACCAGAAACTCTCTTGAAGCAGTTGGCATAAATTGCAGGGAAGGATATGGGTGATATGATGCCTTTAATTTATGGCAACCTGTATTTTTAATGGAGTGGAATTTTAAAGAAAGCACTTCTGATCACAGTACTTTTCTGTGACGTGTTCTAGTTGTCTCTTTCTTTCCCTAGTATTTCAGATTTTGATAAGAAAAAGAATGGTTTCAATTCAGTTTACAAAACCATTCTGCTTTTTTAGTAAACTTGCATACACAGTGTTCTCTTAAAAATATACCTCCTACACACTGTGTTGTTTTGTGACTACCATACTTCAGGCTTTTTAAGCAGGTGTGACACAAGCCTGTGTAATTTTAAAACCTTGCATATAAAACTTGGGAAAACGTTGTTGTCTAATATTCCTCTTTTGAGGGAACAATTTTCCTCACAACCATCTCTCTGGAGATTCCCTTAGGATGTCAAAGAATGACAGTTCTGTTCTGCTCAGTGCCTAAACAGAATGGATTTAAGCAGTTCCGTGCTTGACCAGAGATATTCAGCTAATCTTCCACGTATATAGATGTGCTTCATAAATTTTACTAGACAATATTTTCTTATGCTGTGTTTTTGTCAATTTTGTCTTAGTTTGTCTTGCTTTCACTTAATATTTTAAAGCCTTTACTTTTGTAAGTATTTTATTGTTTATTCACAGCACTATGGACAGTCTAAGCTATTTAATGATGCGATGGACATTATGAATATGGTTTTCACAGGAGTGTTCACTGTTGAAATGGTTTTGAAACTGATTGCATTCAAACCCAAGGTAAGTTTAAGACACGCTTTAATTAGGTCATCACCACAGGAATTAAGTATAATGAGCTTCACACTTGCTGTATATTATTCAAAGAACAAAAAGAACCAACATTTCCCACCTTTATCTATCACAGAAATTATAATAGAAGTGTAGCTCCAGGAAATTAAATGCAGGTATCAAAAAAAAAAAAAAAATTTATGAAGTGGTTGATGAGATCTGGAATATTTTGAGGTAATGAAAATTTCCCTTTCTAAATCAGATAAATCATTTCCTGTTACAAGCATTACCATGTCTCCTGTTCTGGATACTATATTCATTACTTTACACTAATTTAATCTCTAATAAAGATGTGTATCCTGAATCATTTCCTATTCTAAAATGCAAAATAATTTCTTTATTTTAAAAATATAGCCAAGTATTACAAACATACATATAAATAATTTACATATTCAATAGCCTTTTTAAATTTTTATGTTTTCAGTTATATATACATAGTTTTTGGTAGGTGGCCGCACACTGCGTGGTTGATTCCTTGTCTTAAAGGGACACTGTCAATATGAATGATGCAGACACATTTTCAAAAGTAGATTTGCAAGAGAAACTGATAACTATGATTGAAAAAAAGATAAAATTATCCTGTGGCACCTAATGCAGTTTTTTTGTTCAGTTCTCATACTGCATTTATGAAGTGCAGAAGTTAATGATGAAAAAATAGGCTAAATTTGTTTTCAGTACAACGAAATTAATGTTTATTGTGGGCTATGTAAATAAGTAAAATGTGTTCACTTGCTATACATGGAATTTGAAAAAAGCCAGATGAGCATTTGAAGTTTACTGATCTCACCATCCAAGACTGGTACTTTTCATTTGCCATTGCCCTTCTTTTAAACCAGCCAGGATATCTGCCTGTGGAGCTGGCTGTGAGCTGTGCCCTTTGCTGGTGTGAAGCAGCCCTGGCTCTGTGGGCAGCCCTGTTCCTGCTCTGACCCAGGCAGTTCCGTGCTCACAGCACGGCTGCCCAGAGCTCAGGCTGCAGCAAGTGTACAACAGCTTTCCAGATTTTCAAAACTATTTATTCAGCTTGCATTTAGTGCTGAGCTTGGCTGTACAGACTCAGCTACTTGGTTTAAAGCCAGCTCGTATTTGCCTGCAGAAGTGAACAAATTATCCATCACTTGAGATTTCGTGGTGAGATGTGAACTGTGGAGTTCTGGGTGAGTGTTTACCCACTCTCCCGTAGTCTTGCTCTGCACTGTCCAGTCCATTGTACATTTCTAATGAATTTATTTGTATTTTTGTGTCAGCTATCTTATTTAAATGCTAAGGGTTTCACATTAAAAATAGCACAATATGAGGCCCCAGAGGAGATAGCTCAGCTGTGTGGACCACAGTGTCATGAGTATGCTGGTTGTGTTTCCTGATCTGTATTTCCTGTTCTATATTCTTGTTTTGCACAGAGGACTTTGCTGTATTCATCTGCTTTTTGAAAGAAGATTGTGAATCCTTGTATGGTTCTCCATGCACTTGTGGCTGTAGTCAGAAATAGCAGCTAAAGCAAAACACAGTGGTCTGATCATGAGTGTACAAATCACAGAGCTCCATTTGTACTGTGGGCTTCCTACTCGTTAGCAAATGCAATGTCTTAGTACTGGTCTCTAAGACTCTGTACAATTTGAGCTTTAATTCTGTTGCAATGCTTTCTATCTGACTGGATGCTTTCACTGTGAGACATCCCTGGATCTGAACCTTGAGAGTTTGAAGGGCAGACACTGCCAGTGGAAGGTCGTCATTTCCTGAATTCTGGTCCCCTATAGATGCAGAATGTGTCTGGGAAGACACAATAAGGAGGCTCTCACACCTGCCAGGTTCAGCAGAAAGGAGGGGATTCTCTTTATTATTGACATATCTCACATTCTTATACACGTCCCAACTCCACAAGGGATTGGAGGACATGTCACTTCCTGCTCAATCCCACTGGAGAAGAAAGATGCTCATCAAAGTTCTCGTATCACAAAAGGAATGAAAAACAGAAAATACCGTTAAGTAAACATTGGCTATTATTTACATGAAACTGTGTGAAAGAATCTGACTCCAAGGTTAAAAACAAAAGGCTTAGCAAAAACCAGGGCTTAGCAGGACAAGGTTTAAACACCATGATAATAATCAGACTTTTGGAAGAGAGTAATTAGCAGGAAGGGAAGGGAATAAAGTACAATTAAGGTTGTTCCTGTTATTCTTTGGAGATTGCAACCTTTTAAGTTATCAGATACTCTTTAACAAAACCTATTGGCAACACATATTACATAGTTCATTAATAATCAAAAATCAGCTAGCAGCCTTAAGCAGAATGTTAATGCCTTTAATTTAAATTTCAAAATAGATGCATGTTTAAAACAACAATTAATTGCTTTAACTCCTATTAAGATTTAATAATAGTAGGAACAATCTGAAACCAAACTTAGTGTTTTCCTTTAGGGTCCATGAGGGAAGACTGATTAATTTCTTCTATGTCTGTGTCACTGGTGGGTGTGTCTCTTAAGCTAGTCCGACAGAATAAAGAGTTTTATTTATTAATTTTGTGCATTTTAAAAGTTATTTAGGAGATGTTCAAAGCATCAATTAAAAACTCCATTGCTCACTCTGTAAAAATAAGAATAGATAAAAACCTGTTAATTTTTATCTCATCTGCTTGACAGTGTCCCCTTAATATGTTGAAAAAAGTCCTGTGAAAATGGCAATCTTTTGGTTTTGCTGGTCATATAAACTTCAGGCTACTATAAGTTATTGATACTCTTCCCATGATATCGTGTTGTGTAAAACCAAGGCAGTGCAGGCTGACTTCCAGCTCTGAATTACATAAAGCCTGGAGAAGTGCTAGATAGTAAAGGTGATGCTGAGTGTCTGGCACACTTGACTGGGAGATTGGATCACTCAAGACTCTGCAGAATGAGGCCCTAAATTTTCCAAGGATGTACTAAAAGAACTAAAATATTTATGTGGTAGATGTATGGAAACATATTTTGTTGCTAATTCTCTATACCTACATATTCCCCAGGATTTGTGATTTCGTCCTTCAGCATTTCTCAATGAGGAAATTTTTCATAATATAAGCTAAAAAACAGGCCTTTTTCTTCACATTTACTAAACTCTGTCACTCAGTATGGGTCAGTGCCATTCAAAACAAAATACAGCTCTGGAATCAAAAATAATACATCCACACATACTGTATGTACAGCTTCCTGGTAGCCAGTTGTTGCTTAAACTTGTAATGATTTTCCATGTTGTTTTACATCAGATTTTTGTAAGAAAAAAGGAAAGATGGCTAGTAAGTGAATTGATCTTGGGTCCTTGCAGTGGTGAAAACAACTTATTTGCATGATGTTTATTTGCTGTGACTTGTCCATTCCTCCCTTTTCCAAAACCATCTTTATTTTCTCTTAGTTTTTTGTTTATTTGTATGCTTTTGCTTTACATATTAGTTTGAACAATATTTGTCTATACTGATGGAAAAGGTTTCATTCAATAAATAAATAAATGTGTAGATTATTTTAGCTGTAAAGTGTTTTAGCTGTATTGAATCAAAGTGTAATTTTTTTATTTCAGTGCTTTATCTTGTAGCATGTCTAGTAAAGTAACTTTTTCTATAGCTGAAATTATCCTTTATTTGGAGGACCTTTTTTGGTTCCCACTGTAGAGGAAGATGGATAGCACAGCTCAGGATTGTGCTGATTATGTGTTTGCTGTTTGCTAACAGTGTCTTATTTTGTGTATATATATATAAAAATAATGCTATTCTAAAATCAAGGAAGATTCTTAGAAATAAGGGATGTGAATGATCAGAAAGAATATGATGAGAGAAGCTCCCTTTCTTTGTTTGGCAGCTGCTAATCTTATTAGGATTATAAATTTCAGTATTGTGGGGATGGTTCAGCATGACGCTCACTTAGTAAAACTTCGGGAATGGCTTGTTCCCGTGGAGCAGGATGAGTAGGGAGGGAGCAACAGGGAATTGTGCAAGAGCTCTTATGAATGGAGGTGTTTCTTCAGGAGGCCAAATCCATGAGTACTGGCTTCTGCCCCAAAACTGGAATTGTTGGCTAATCCCAAAGAACCAGAGTAGTGCAAAGGGTTGTGGAGATAACAATATTCTGATCTATTTTCTCTTACATCCCCTTCCTTAAACAAAGGAATGATTGTAGTAATTTGTATTTTAAAAGAGTAGCATTAGAAACATAATGAGCCTTTCCTGACCCCGCTTCCTCTCCAAGAAGGAAATGTAGAGCTGTTGTCTACTGTAGCAGCTCTCTCATAGTCTCTGAGAGCAAATTTCCACACAAAATAAGCCTTTTTTCAAATAGTAATGCACTCAGGTGCATTACTTTAAACTTTGAAATTACTAGAAATTCTAACAGTTTAAAATCTTGAGAAAAAATATCAGTCCAATTCTAATATATTTTGGAACCTATTTTCCTTTTCTCTGCTAACAACTCATGTAATAACTTAAACTACTCAGTTAAAACACTACCTTAGAGCAAACAGTGTAATACCTTAGTGTAATAAAAAGTGTAACTAGACATAAGGTTATATTAGCACATTTGTAATTTTAAACTTCTCGCTAAATGTATTATTTTAGAGCTTCAATAGTGGCTGAAAAGTTAGTATTTTAAAATTAATTGTCAAGAAATGTACTCGTAGAAAATGTACATTTCAGCTTTTGTCACGTAATGTACATTCTTTAATCATGGTAGACTGATACATTAATGTATCTGAATGAGGTAAAGGGCAAGTTCAGTAATTTTTTCAGTTCTGGATTTGTATAATGACTAAGAAAAATCCACATATTGCGGAAAACTCTGGTCTCCATAGTTATCTTAACAATTGTAATACATCTTGATTTGTTCCACACTGGAACCTACCTGGAGGATTCTTCTGAAGTATCTCTGCTCAAAAATGCAGTTTTATGCCCACAGTCATCTGATTGCATGATAGCCCTTTATAACCATGTCCCAGTAACAAACATGTGGGGAATATATTCAAAACCATAAAATGTCAGAAAGGTGATGAAGCAATCTATGAAAATGAGTTTCAGACATTGGACTGGCTGCACCAACCAAAAGCATTAAGGAGTTGTTCAGGTTGCTGTGGTTCTTAGCACTGACTTCACTGGCTACAGAATTGGCTTCTGACTGCAAATGTAGGATGAGTTCCTATTAAACCTAGTTTATGAATAGGAGATTAAGGCAGTTCTCTAACCTTTATGCACAGTGTCACATTAATAACTGTGTGTGATTATCCAGTGATAAGACTTGACCCTTTGAATATTTTTACCAGAGACTTAGATAAGAATTGATGTGAGGGAGGTTTCAATTGGCTTGGTCTTGCAGAAATATAATGAAAGGGGTCTTGTTGTCCTCATTAGGGTATATATGTTAGAATTTTTCAGCCTTGCTAGAAGCCCAAAACCAATTTTGGATGATGGCTTGCTTGCCAACATCATGCTTATCTGATGTTGTGTTCTGCATGTGTAGAGTGTGTGTGTCCGTGTGTGTGTCTGTACATGTATATATATAATTATATATATACACACACATGCACATATGTGTTGCTTTTCCTTCAGTAGGCAATATTGTTTGGTTTTGTTTTGTTTTCTCATTAGACCACAGGTTTTGTTTAACTAATTTCTGTTTATGCAAAACTAAACAGAAGTATGCAAATATTTGACATTTCATGTGTAATCACAAACGTTTGCACCCTGCCTGCTCTGTTCAGGGCTATTTTAGTGATGCCTGGAATACGTTTGACTCCCTCATCGTTATTGGCAGCATAGTAGACGTCGTTCTCAGTGAAGCTGATGTGAGTATATCCCAGCTTACTTTCCCCAGTCCCTACTTCTCTTTCTCTGTCTCCCCACTATTTCCATCATCTGGACAAGTCACAGATTTTGATCTGATGTTTCTAAAGTTTTGAGTACAGACCAGTCATAGGTCAATTATGTTGATATGGGAAATAAATAGCCTTTTTTTTCTACCAATTTCTTTTAGCTATGAAAGGGAAAGTTTAGATTGTATAGTGGTACATCAGAGAAGCCTAGAGTGTTTCTGTGTTATAACACTGTCCTTTTCTTCTCTTTTTCTGTTTGTGTTTTTCTCTTGCTCTCTTTCTGCTGAATGCTTGTCCTAACAGCACTATTTCACTGATGCATGGAACACTTTTGATGCCTTAATTGTTGTTGGTAGCGTCGTTGATATTGCTATAACAGAAGTTAATGTAAGTAGCAACTGTTCATGCACTAAAAAGTAATTGCTGTCATCAAGAAATAGACAAAATGTAAACTTAATCCCCAAAAACGTCCTTTTTTAGAAAAGTATGTTTGATCCGGGAATCAAAGGCCAAAACACTGATACAGATGTTTGTACAAGCTGCTATTATTTATTTATATACTTGTATAGCTGCACATGCACACAGCGCAGTGAGACAATAAGAAATGTTCTCCTATAAATGCACCGAAAATACTGAAAAAAAAGGTATTGAGCTTATGTTACTATTTTATTTGAAGCCCATTGGTTTTTGTAGGTAACTTGACCAAGATAATTCAAGATTCTGTGAGTTTTCAGTGGCTTGGTTTAATAAATAATGATTTCTTTTTCTGTGGGAGGTTTGGGTTTTAGTGTTAGCATTCATATCTCGTGAGGTAGCAGAAAATGGGCACATAGAAAGTAAGGCTTTCCATGCTGTGGAAAATAGAATATTTATTTTTCTACCCAGTCCTTTTACTTTTCTTACCTTGCAGTAAGTGTTTGGAAATTTGAATTACTCTTAAAGTACTTGGAAAACTCCATCTTTCACCAAAATTTTGACTGGTGGCCACTGCACAATAGGTGTTTGGACAATAGATTCACCTTGAAATTGCTTCCTGCTCTTGTGTTAAACTGTGAGAATCTCATGACTGTCTGAATTTCTGGAAAGAAAATGGAGGAGTGATGTGAGAACATGGGAGCAGAAGAACTTTATCACGACCTTTAGATTTCAGAGTGATTTTTTTTTAGTTCTGTGGGGATGGATCTTTCTGTGAACTGAAGGATCTTGAGCTGACAGGGAGGGTCAGTCAGCCCCAAACTGCAGTGTCCCCTTGAGACATTTCTTAAAGTATATTTTTTAAATCTGCCTTTGATTTGTTTTTGGTTGGGTTTTTTTTCTTTGTTTTGTTTTGTTAGGGTTCCCCCCCCCCGAAAAGTTTTGGATTTAGTAGACTTACAGCTGAAGTATTTGCAATTTACCCACGGTTTCCATTCACAATAGTACTGGTGTAGGTGAGCACAGTAGTTGAGGAGTGTAGAAAGACCAATCATTTAGAATAGCTTTCTCTCGTAACTGCAAAAGGTATTTGATTGTGAAGAGATTGAAAGATGGCTCAGAGGTACTTCCATATCCAAAGCAGGATTTAGCAGTGTATGGGCAGTGTTAACTGGTCAGCACTACTCGTAACTGGTCACTGCTGAGCTGTCAGCTGTGAAGAGCACTGTCCTTTAGCAAGTCTCACAGTTGTCTTGAAAATATTCTGGAGACCAATTAATGATCTTCAAGATAAGAACACACCACAGTCAACAACCAGCACTGCCATTTCTTAGTTTTCATGTTATACTCACAAGAGGAAAAATGCTCATCTTCAATTTCTTCTAGTTTTGCACACCAGACTCTTTGTGTACTAAGCATGGTCTGTTTCTGGTCTTGCCACTTTTCTGTGCTTTGTTTGTGCAAGAATGTATTATGGTTTCAATATATTTCTGGGCTTGATTTCCCATTTTCAACATGAAACAGTTAATGCTGCTGTGTCTAGGGAAATTTCTTAGATTTTTATTACTTTTACTGTTTTGATTCTACGGAACTATTCCTACTTGATTGGTTTTGTGTAAATTTCTGTAATCCAAATCCCATATTTTAGAACTTTTTGCTCAGTGTTTTTTCAGCATTCTGAATTGTGCCATTCCACCTGTACTCATTTTCTAACACTGACAGTGATCCTGGGAAATCTACAGCTCTGCTGAGATGCTAACGAGACTTTGTTTCCAATGGGATTTCAAGCATGATTGAAATAGCAGCTGTGAAAATTCCCACTATAGAAACTTCTTAAGCTGAGGAAACCCAGCCTTGTTTGGGGTCTCATTAGGAGCAGGGTAAATCACCAGCACCAACAGAAAATCAGATCTTGCAGTTCTAATTGCAACCATCTTAATTGAGCAGTGCAAAGGACACATGAGTGTGAATACTTCGTGTCCTTGGTGTGAACCAAATATTCTTGTAGGATTACGTGTGTGATTGCCTCGTGCTGTGGAAACAGCTCAGCAGCATTCTGATTGTGTGGCTGGGTATGCTTAGATCCATTGAAAAGGCCAACGAGTTCTAGTAAACAACAAGTTTGTGTCTGACCCGTTTTTTACAAGAGAATGGATTGGACTGTCTAGGTACACATTGCCTTGATTTCAGTATTAAATACTGGAAATTAAATGTCATCTCTTTTATTTGGTTGTTAATTTTTTAAAACATTTTTTAAATAATATATATGCTTCCCTGAGGCTGATTCTTCTGATCCAGTAACCTCCCAATCTCATATAATCCAGGAAATTACTGTGGTTTGAATATTTTCAGTGCCTGTGGAAGTCAGTCTTCAATGTATTAGGCAATTTACAAGATTGGTCAGCATTCTCAAGGACTGGATCAGTGACCAACTCCAGAAATGAACCACCTCAGAGTAACATATATTTTGGCAATAAAAAAATTTCTGTGCTTGTCTTTTTAATTTTACTCTTTCATTTAATATCCCTTCTTTTTTATGAACCTAATTGGTTTTCATGTTCATTTTATTTTTAGAAATTATTAGAGGCAAGTATATATAAGTAAATGTACATATGGTGTAGCAATAAAAAAAATTAAAACCACTACTAAAACCTATATAATTACTTTTGGGTTCTGTGGCCTTTTGTTTTCAGAAACTTTCACGTGACATGCAAGATCTTGTGTGGTCATAGAAATGGTTGCTTTTCAAATTAAGAAGGCAGAATAATGATTGGCAGACACAAAGTGTGGTCAGTCCAGTCTGGGAGAAGGACATCTATAACTTATGAGAACGAGAGAGAAATAAATTGGAAATAAAATCTGAGTAAATAAGTTTTTTAAAAGGAAATAACATACAAGTTTCAATCTGGCCTGATAGAAATTACATATCTGCTCAGAAGCCATTTGGATGACCAACACTGAATGACTTAGAAGCATGATCACATTGTTGCAGTAGTGGTTGCAAAAGCTTTAGTTCACATTTTTTATTTAAGTTTCTTTTACCATTCATGAGCTGCCAAAATGTCACGAAAATAGTGGAGAGTTCACTTTCCTCATCTTTTACGTAAATGGTTAATGCCATCTCTATGGGACTTATTTTATTCTTGACATTAAAGAAACTTCAGGTTTTCTGCTGAAATAGGGCTTAAAGGAACAGCATTTGTGTCTTCCTCCTGAGGCCCTCAGGAAAACCTATTTGTCTTGAATCTTGACCTTGTGCTTGTGTGGAGGAGTGGAGTAAAAACCTCGTATCTACCTCCTGTAAGAGATTCTGGATTCAGCTTTGAGGAGCTGTCCAATTCGGTTTGACTACTGCTTTTTGCACCCATATTGTATGTTAGAAGTTAGGTGTTGCTGCTAGTAATTTGTATTTTTGAATACTGTTGATATATTTTGTAGACTTTTGCAAACATCTCTCTTTAGGCTTAAGGGTAGGTCAGGGAACTACATTCTCATACAGTTTTGCTTTCATTAGTGTGAAGTCTTAGTGCAATATTAAATCTCTACAGTGCTACAATATTTAATTTGGAACCAGAAATGAATTTCTGAGCTGCTTTCATGGTGTTAACAGTAAGAATTTATTGACTTTATTGTACAACAGAATATTTATTAGTTATCATATAATACCCTATGCCACCAACATATTAATTGTAAACTTCAAGTTTAAATACACCTTTCACAAGGGAAAAGGCACTTTAAAGAAATCTTTTTCTGGGGTTTCTCACATTGACTTAAATTTTTTATTAATTGATGTTTATGGGCATTTGGTTCATGTTGAAGAGGGAATATCAGAGCACTGATAAGACTATGAAGAACATTTCATGCTCACATCTGAACTGCAGTAACCATTCCCTGAACAAATCGTGTGTGTTTGTGCACATGGACTCACAGCACACATTTCTGGAGATATTTTGGCAACCTGAATGTTTTGCTATGTATGCTATTGTCATCATATGTACTTGTCATCCAGATGCTTCCTTCTTTAATTGTGGTGATGAGGGCATTATCACCATGAGTAATTTGTCCTGACACACTCTTGGACCCTTTGGCACAATATGTAAAAAAGAAGCATTTGACCAACACCATTTACTAACATCACTGGTTTTCACCATGTTTGTTTTTTGTTTAAGCACAGAGTTTGCTGCCAATGCATGATGCAATATGTTTCACACTGTTCACAGTTTTGATGCTGAAGTTGTTTTAAGTCAGGATGTTTATTTTGAACATTTGTTGCAATATGAAGAGTGTAACAAGGAGTTCCTGTTTAGGAAATGTGCTAAATTTTTCATAAGCAGCATTGGTACTTGACCAAAATTGGTAGCAGGTTGAAAACATTTTAATCAGTGAGTCAGAAATCTAGGTTGATCATTGGTTATATTTTTTTGAGGGTTGAGATTGTCTGAGGAAGAAAACTTCTGTTGCACTTTGATTAACTAAAAAAGAAAAATCATATATTACTGCCTATTTGAAGTATTTAAAGATGGGCTCAAAATTATGTGGTTACAGAGTGCTTTGCTGACCTGGGCTCCAGGTGTAGCTGGCCCATGGCTGACAGAACAGGCAGGACAATGAGGGCACTCTGTGCTCATTCCCCTCACTGCAGTGTCTGTCAGCCAAGCAGGGAAAGCAGAGTCTGTCCATTTATTCCAGCTGTGCCCATTTCCAGACTTCTAGCCAACAGAGGTACACCTGCCAGCTTAAGAATCACACAGTCCCAGTTTTTGAGGAACAAAAAAATCCTACCAATGACCCAGCCAGTCCCAAAGCATTTGGGACCAAGTAGCATTGGAATGATTGGTGGAGGGTGAGGGGAAGGAGGAGGCTGGATGTAGATTGTCTTGACCACAGGAAATATTTTTATTTGCATTCTTGTCAGCAGGTATCATCCCCAGTCTCTGCTCAGCCCATCCCCCTCAGTCTCAGGTCTATTCTAAAACTTCCCTACATGTACAAAATCAAGATGTGCCACCTTCTTACGCGTGTACGTGCACGTAATGTCACTGATGCTGCAAATGAGGTTGTGTGCTTGGGGAGTGTCTGGTTTTTCCTTATCTGTAGGAAGCAGATGCTCTGTTTCTGTCAGTCTGTCTGTTTTTGTTGCTGAAGGTTGTCTTATCTTTATCTCAGTTTTCCAGATCTGAGCATTGCTTCATGCTGGGTGAGCACACATAACCATTAATTAACTTTGTCTCCCAGATGAGCATTTCCTTTATAAATAAGTATGAATAATGTTTTCTTTTGTGGTATATCACTATATTAGCTTCACTATAATTATTATTAGTAAAATCAACTAGGCTGCTGTGTAAGAGGGAAATGCCAGAGGGTAAAAAATTAGATACCCTCTAAAATGTCAAACCCAAAACACCTGCCCAATGCCTATTTTCAGCTTCAGTAGGAAAAACTCTCTTTGTATCAGGAGTTCATGTTCATACTTTGTTTCTAGCATTTATCTCCACCTTGGTATTATTGTACAATTTGCTTTTTGTGAACAGAGTGTTTTTATTTTTCATTACTTGCCTGCAATTTCCAGTGTCCATAATTTGTAATCTCTTGAATATGACATCCTAGCACTCCCTAGCAGCATCAGATCAGCCATCAGAAACGGGCAATTAGGACTTTTTACTCCAGAGAAGCTGAGAAAGAGGGAACTGTGAGGGAAGTGTGCGTTGGGCAGTCCTGGGTGTACACCACTGTGCAAACACAAATACCTTCATGACCTCCTGACAAAAAAAGTGAGGGATCATCGTTCCTGAGCAGCTCCAGTAGAACTGATCACATAGTTTGGGTGATCTAACCCCTCTGCATTTTTAAAAGTGAAAATTAAGTAATTACTAAGATAGTTATAGAAAACCTTTTTTTACTGACTTTTCCTTTCGAGAGGTTTTTTTTTTTTTCATAACCAAGTCATAACGAAAACTCATCATTTTTTCATTTGGAAAAGTGATTAAATAAAAATATGGAGGACCAAAGTATCCTTTTTCTGGTATTATTTATCCCATTATATATTGCCATCCTAATACTGATACCAGCTTATTTGGGGCCCCATCCTGCTCCTCTAAAACATAGTGGGAAAAATTCCCATGTGCCAACCCCAAAATTTTATTTCTTTTTTTTTTAGTGTCAATTTGTGATCATACTGCAACTTAATCTGATCTCTGTCAAATACTATGTTCAATTTTTGATGAAACAAAATACTGAAGCAAATTAAGTAATTTCCTCACTATTTAAGAGATTATCAAGCTCAACCTGAGTCAGTCACCAGAGATTAATATGACATTTCAGGCTTCATCTGCAGAAGGTGTAATGAAACCTTTTTTTTTTGTAAGCTTAAAATGAAAAGGATTTTTTTTTTCTGTGCTAAAAAGTCAGTAGCAGTGTGGGTCTGTGTGCAGTGGTGCAGATTTGGGATTGATTCAGGTAGGCAGCTTTGCAACATTGTTTCTGTGATCCGTGCTATTTTGACATTTATGATGTTTGTGATAATGAATTTTTCTTTAATTATATTTTGATGATTTTATTTCAAATTGTTGAAATTTACAGGGAATTTCTAATGAACCAGTTGTCTTTCTTTAGCAGCAGATTTTCTGTCTATTTTATATAAGCTCTTAGAAAGTTGATATTACAGCCACTTTTACAAATACTCTGCTTGCTGAAGTTTAATAAGGAGATCTGGATTTTGGTTAATTTAATGTATAAATTTAGTACTAATCCCTTATACAGCTGAAAACTCTTTGTTTCAGAATATATTGACATCCTGGCAGGGCAGTAATGTATCCATATGTAGACTGCACATAGCTGAGCAAACAGTTATTTTTACCTTATTTTCCCCTTGTGGTACCTTTACTTTATATATATTTTGAAAAGAAATACTAGAGAAAACAATTAGTATTTTAATAATGGTCTGATTTTGAAGTACTACTCCTTTTCTTTACCACAGTATCTTTGTATAATATATTTTCAACAGAATCAGCTCCTTTCTTTTCCCTTCCTTCTCCTCGAGTTTTATCTTGAGAAACAGCAGTCTGTGAGATTTGAGTAGGTGAAGTGTGGCACTGAGCATGGCTGGTGCATCCACAGCATGCTGGAAGCAGCTCTGGCATCGTGTTCGCTGCTGCTCTATGTGACAGGAATTGTTGAAAGGTGCCCCTTTAAAAGGAGGATATTTCAGGCAAGAGGGTAAGACCCATCACTGGAATCTAACATCCAGAATCTCATTTTTCCTAGCGCTATAAATGTTTTTAAAGACACTCCAATTTTGGAAGAAGCTGCTGCAAGTCTGTCAGTGCACAAGCAAGCACAGAATGTTGGTCCTTTAAGCTTTGCTGCCTGCTCTGCAAAGTGTGTGACCATTTAGGCGCTGAGGAAAGTTTCTCCAAAATCTGACAGAGAGAATAAAAGGAGAAAAGGGAGATGTTCTTCACAGGACCCAGAGTTTGGCTCTGTGAACCAGGAGTCGCGTGTGCCTCTCTGCTCCCTGTAGCTCCTGAGGGCTGCACAGATCTGTTCCAAAAGGATCAGTCAAATCCTGATCCCTTTCTCCATGCCTGATCCTGTTACAGCAGCTCAGGTAAGGTGAGGGAGTTCAAATATTACCTCCTCGTGCAGTGCTGTGGAAGGGTCAGCCTTCAGGGCACATGGCTAAACACATTTGTCTGTCACTTTGGCAGAGGCAAACCCTGTCCTTGTTAAGCACTGCAACACCCAGTGTTCATCACTGAGTTACCTCAACTGAATTAACTTTGCTGTAAGGGAGCTCCTGGTGTGATATAAAACACAATTACTTGATTTGGGTTAGATTCCAGTGATGGAATAATCAATCTTCAAAAAGGGCATAGCAGAAAAGGACCTTGAAATACCAGAGTCTGACCCCAGAGCTTTGTTCCAGAGTTTTAGTTGGGCTTCCTGCTATAATTTCATACAACCTGTGAAAATTGATGGCTAATTTTGTTTGGCCTACATAGGAGCAGATATTTTCTTTTATATTTACTTTCCGTTGAATCTTTTAAACATATTTTACACCAGATTTTATTATGAGTCAGTCAAAAATGTTTTAGCGTGAGTCATCCAAATGATGAGAGGATGGTTTTAATAAGGGTATTAATGTTTTGTTCAGGACATATATTGGGTTAAAAGTTGTTTATTTACATTTAGAAATTAAAAATGTTCTTCATTTTGTTTATGGTTAAGCTAACTTTTTAAATCTTTTATTTGATTTTAATATTTAATGTTCTTAATTTCTTAAAGCCAAAGCCAACTGAAACAGTCACAACTGATGAGTCTGGGGTAAGATCAGTAAAGTGACCCCAGTGGTTTTACCTATACTTGAGTTTATTCTTTTTACCATGTCTTTTTTCCACCAAGTTTTTCTGTATTTTTCATACCTGTCTTACTGCAAAGGTGTTATGCAGTGGTTTGCATTCATTGTCAGTGTTCTATTGGAGTCTACTACAAACAAACCCAGTATGATCCTATTAACAAACCAGAAAACTTGGAAATGCATGTGGTGTGTGAAGCATTTCTACAGGTCCTGTGTTCTCAGCATGTAATTTTTCCTTTCATATCATGGTTATGGAGGTGAACAGGCCCTCAAGATGCATTTTCAAATCTTACCTCTTCCACCTTTGCATTTTATGTTGTTTTTCTGGAAGTGTTGCATGTTTGAGTTTGTATTTGGTTTGACTTCTCCGTGATGCTCTTCAGAACTCTGAAGACAGCGCTCGGATCTCCATCACCTTTTTCCGTCTCTTCCGTGTGATGAGGTTGGTGAAGCTGCTGAGCAGAGGAGAAGGAATCAGAACTTTACTGTGGACATTTATCAAGTCATTTCAGGTTAGCACAATTTATTTAAATTTTTTTTATAATTACAACCATTTATACAACAAATTTTATGAAGCAGTAAGTCGTAGAGTGCAAAAAATTTTTTTTAGTTAGTGTTAACAATAGTGACACATTTAAATACATTCCCATACTAATACCAAAATAAATTTCACCAATTACTTCAGTGAGTCCGAGGGTCATTCTTTGTCATTTGGTATTAGCTGTTACTGTGGGATTTCTATGGTACTTCCTGGAAAAATATTTGGTATATTTAAAAGAAGATAGGTTTGACATACATAGATCTCATGCTTCCACACACTTTATTAGGTGACTAGAAAAGAAGAATTTAACACATATTTTACATAAAACCAATTTCATAAGTGAAATAGATACTTGAATCATTGCTCCTGAAAACTAAAAAATGTGAAGTTAATGAAATTCTGTCACTGCATAGAATGAAGTATCTTTGTGTTGTCAGAATCAGTAATGAAAATAAAATTAAAAACACTAAAGATGATCCTTCCCTCCAGATTGCTGGCAGAAGTAATTTAAAATACAGTGAAGCTGGTGTTCACTGCATGCAGCAAAGTGTTAAGAGTGACAGGTAATAACATTTTAAGCACTTGCATAGGAAGAAAAACCTTGGAAAAGTCTGTGTTGAACAGAGAAATAACTTTTGCAAATGGAAATAGAAATTATGGTGTGGAACTATTGAATGACAATGCACCTATTCCTTTCTAGGCTCTGCCTTATGTTGCCCTTCTGATAGCCATGCTGTTCTTCATCTATGCTGTCATTGGAATGCAGGTAATTAGGGAACTTTTTAGCATTAAACAACAGTACAGAGTTATCTGAGACTTGTTTCCTAAGTTGCTCATTGAAACATTCCTTTGATAGGGGTGCTGTGTATAAGGCAGAGCTTTCAGAGTAGTGGAAAGATCTTTATTTGGCTCTGATTTTCATGATCAGGAAATTCAAAAAGACACAAGAGAAGAACTTGATGTTCTGCTTTTCTTTCTTTCCTTGTATATGTGATAAATTTACTGTGTTATATGACTATCATGAGAAGTCTGAAGTGTAATGAAAGTGTGTTTGTGAAATTTCCTGCATCCTGAAAGAAGCTTAGATTGCAAGGCCTACAGCCTCTGACAGCACAGGTCACTGGAATGAAAGTCAAAATTCTGGTTTATTGTAGGTATTTGGAAAAGTGGCCATGAGGGACAACAATCAGATAAACAGAAACAACAATTTTCAGACTTTCCCCCAAGCTGTGCTTCTTCTCTTCAGGTAAGTAAAGCTTAACTCTCACTCAGTGCATCCCATTTCATTGATGTATGAAAAATGTGCAAAATGTGTTTGCAAGTAAGAATCAATTCAGCTCAATCAATTCATGCACATCCTGTTTGTGGCTGTGTGCTGAGTGTCCTTTGGCACAACAGGGTTCTAATGAGGTGATACAGATCTAAACTCACTGCAGCTCCTCGTTTGGGCAGTAACTGTCTTCAGGCAGAGCCCAGACGTAGTCAGCCCAGATATCAGTCTGTATGAGTGTTGGGAAAGCTGCAAAAGACTCTGCCCTTACTGAGATCTTTAAAAGTACAACTTGTGTGATAGTTTGAAGAAATGAAAAGTTATTGCAAACATAAAGAAATAAACTGTTCTTTACATTTGCTGAAGAGTTGACCAAAGGTAAAGGCTGTAACTTGTGGAAGGAAATATCAGATAAGCCATGGAAAAAACTTCCTGAAGGTGAAGGTGGCTACATCTTAATGAGGGGTGGGGGATTTTGGGATCTCCACCANGAGTAACTTTAAAAGGGAGACCAGGGGAGGAGTTTGGGCCCAGAACCCACCACCTGAGGGGAAGGAGGGGGGGAGGGCTAAACCATCTCAAAAGTAACAATAAAATTAATGGAAATAACAAAATACACACCGCAACAAGAAGTGCTTCAGAATGTCCTGGAACAAGGAGAGAATGACACGGGACAGGGATGCCTCTAAAGGTGACCACCTTGAGTAGTCTCTTCCCTGAGATTCTGTAATTCAGCTCCTGTGCATTGTTACTCGCCTGGCTGGCAAAACTGGCAGGACATTCCTTATCTGGGACCAAAGGCATCACCCACTGAGACCTAAGTCACTTTACGCCTTTGACTCCAGGTAATGAACACAGCCAAAGGTGTCATAATTATGTAATTGTCTTTTAAAAATTTGAAATCATGGGATGGTAAACAGGCTTTATGCAACTGTGAAAAAAATGCAATAGCAGAAATTAGAGACAGGCATTTCTTCAACCACAGAGGACAGCTCATCTTTTACAAATATGTACTTTGAAATTTAATGACAGATTTTCATACACAACACTGCTTTTGTACACAGTAACTCCACTGCAATAAGTATTTAACTTGTAAATCACAGTTTGGGGTTCCAATTTTTACATGCAAGCCTCTATGGTGCATTAGTCTACCTTATAAAATGTGTCTGCAATGTCAGATTGTGCTTGTCAGTTCTAAAACTTGCTCTGTGCTTTTCTTTAATTAGTTCCTACTCTGAAATGTTCATAGTCTGTCTTCACATTTGTGCTTGTACAGCTACCAGTATTTCTCAGAATGTAACAAATTAATAAATTTGTAATCCATCTTGATCAAATAATGCTGAGTTTATCTTTGTGACGTTATAAAGGTGTGCAACTGGAGAAGCCTGGCAGGAAATCATGCTGGCATGTTTGCCTGGAAAGCGCTGTGATCCAGAATCCGATTATAATCCTGGGGAAGAGTACACATGTGGAAGCAATTTTGCCATCATTTATTTTATCAGTTTTTACATGCTCTGTGCATTTTTGGTGAGTTTAGCTTGTGCTTATTAACAGAAATTTAGCATTTTGGCTTTCTTCTGAATGAAGCGTAGTGAGTTGAGAGAACGACTGAAAATCCCGTATCCAAAATATTTTGGCAAGGTTGTATTTTTCCATACAGAGCCTTAAATCCTGTATTTTGTACCAATTTTTACAGTGAGAGTGGTGAAACACTGGCACAGGTTGCCCAGAGGGGTGGTAGATGACCCCCATGCCTGGGAACATCCAAGGTTAGGTTGGGCAGAGCCCTGAGCAGCCTGATCCGGCTGAAGATGTCCTTGCTTATTGCAGGGAATTGGTGTAGATGACCTTTAGAGGTCCTTACCAACCCAGACTTTTCTATGATTCTAAATTCTCTTGTGTGAGATTTCCTTTTGGCTGCACATCTGAAAGCTGAGTTAGCAATCTTTTCATAGCTGTTATTTCGTGCATTTCTCAATGGTACCATTAAGTATTCATTAATAAGAGAGCTGCAGTTCCCTTGACTGGCTAGTAATGCTATTTGTTTTGTTTAAACTTAGCAGAATTTGGGTTTGTGTCTCTACACGTGTCCTCATACGTGGCACATGAGAAGTGAACAATAACCTTTCACCCTAACCTGTGTCAGGATGGATTATTTGCTCTGAAATAATTGTTGAAATATGTTTTTCCTCATTGCAGGTGTCTGGTATAAGCTGGTTGCTTGTTCTATTCACAGTAATGGTTTCCTTGCAAAAGGACAGTGGCCCAACAAAAATCTGTGAACTGAACTGATGTAAACATATCTGTTCTGCTGCTCTGAACCACCTTCTGTGTTAACAAAATGTATTGTCATGAAATTGAATCCTATTGCTACAGAAACAGTTTCCTGAGATACACACTGTGCCATAATAAGTGTATTGGATCCATTCTTCAATTTGATGTAGTGGGATCTGGCAAATCAAGGAAGAGAAACAAAACCATATTGCAGCATATGTCAAAACATTGAGTACTCTAAAACAGAGCCATGTTCTTGTCATGTCATTATTTGATAGGCTTCCAGTTAGTCAGTTAAATGCAAATATTTTCTGTGCTCTTTGATGATATTTGCCAAAAATCACTGATCTACTTTTTTGAGTTCTTAACCTACTACATATTGAATTTAAAAATCAAAATAAACGTGGATGCTTCTTAATTACTTGTTTGGGGTTTTTTTTAGATTATAAACTTATTTGTGGCTGTCATTATGGATAATTTTGATTATTTGACACGTGACTGGTCTATTCTGGGCCCCCATCATTTGGATGAATTCAAAAGAATATGGTCAGAATATGACCCTGAAGCAAAGTAAGTTAGATCATTTCTCTGGTATAATTTATCTGCTGAAAAAAATACAAACAGAACAGGGTATATTTTTTGAGAGTAGATGTTTGGTAACAGATGTGTGTTGGTTCTAGGGGAAGGATAAAGCACCTTGATGTGGTGACGTTGCTGAGACGGATTCAGCCACCACTTGGTTTTGGCAAGTTGTGCCCTCACCGAGTGGCCTGCAAGGTGAGTTTCACCTGATTTTCTGTCTGACAGCAAGATGATAAACCAAGCTGGAGTGAATAATAGTGTGTGATAAAATATGAAGCAGCGAATGAGAGGACAGAAAATAAATGGGAATTTAAAATTATATAGAATCTGTCAGTCAAAATGTTTGACAAGGATTAATGGCATTAAAATGTAAAAGTTGAAAAGCAACACAAAGGAGATGAATGATTACGACATTATTTGAGGACTTCAGAATTATGGATATTGTGATTTTAGCAATTTCATTGGGAATAAGATCAGACCTGTTAATTAAAGGATTGTTACAACAGTACTGTAATTTGGATTTCTTGTATATCTGTTTTATAAATAGGTAAAGTATCGTATTCCTCCGGCTCTCGGGCAGGCAGCAACAGTAAACTTGATGTGTAAACCACTGGGTTGGAATGGACTGTCTCAAGGCATACTTAAAACAAACCTTTATCTGTCTATATGCTAACATCAATTATTCATTGAGTAATGCTTTTAAACTAGAATAGAAGAAAATCCAAGTCAGACATTAGGAAAAGATTTTGATAGGTGAAATGGTGTCCTTTTGGCAGACAGGGGCACAGCAGTGCTGCTCTGAAAGGAGAACGCTGATGTGGGGATGGACTGACCCAAAGAGGAAAGCCCCTTTCACAGCAGTTCAGTGTAGCTGGCGTAAGAGACTCCCAACATCACTGAAGAGCCACCTGAGGAATAAATGGGCTCAGACAATTAAGACCTGGTGCTCTGGCTCTTTGTGGAGCACGAGGAACCCCTGGGAAACCTGGGACACCACTGCAGCTGGAGGGCATGCCCTGAAATAACTGCTTTTGTCCTTAGTACTTGCACAGTGTGACTCGTAGTCAAGAACTGGGCTTCAATGTTTGAAAGTTAACTCAAGAAATAGCTCATGAAAACTACTGGACGGTTTTAACTTGTGTATAAGCATACGTGTGATTGGTATCAGAAAAAAGCAATATTGGCTGATTATTATACACAGCTAGGATGGAAAACTCAACTTTTTTTGGAAGAACTTACATAATTTATATTCCTCTCAGTATACATCAACTTGGATACATTAACTTTACAAAAATTAACATTACAGGAGTATTTTTTTCAAAGAAAGCGGCATCAAAATTTGTTTTTCTTTTCTCATTTTCAGAGGTTAGTAGCCATGAATATGCCACTAAACAGTGATGGAACCGTCATGTTCAATGCTACTTTATTTGCTTTGGTTAGGACTGCTCTAAAGATAAAAACAGAAGGTAAGGTTCTTCACTGTAAAGCCTTTACTGCACTTGTCAGAAAGCACAATGAGGAAAAGTTACAATTTATTTCTTTTGCTGCACATGAGTAGGGCTGCCTTGGTCTTGCTGGATCTAGTTTGCTTTTGAATCATGGATTGTATTCACTCTTGCTGGGAATGTTTTGCTAGAAAATGAAAGGAAAGGGATAGTGAGGCCAGAGCCAAAGATACCTTGGAAATTATGGTGTGTTTTCATCTGGTCAAATAAAAACATGCAGCAGTGGCATAGCAGGAGCTCTACTTCAAGAGATGAATGAATTCCCCTTCCTGCCCAACCAAGGTGCTCCTTCCTCACTACCTTTTAGCTCAGTGCCTTGGATCCCACAGTGATGCAACTGCAGCTTCTACACACTTGAAAGCAACATTCACAGTCTGGTCAAGGCTAGTTCTGACTGGGTTGAATGAATTTCTGTCATTTGTACTAAAGAGGGAAAGGTTTTTAAAGATAGTGGAATGTTTCAAAGAATTTTCAATTTTTTCACATTTTTCAGGGTTTTTTGCTATCTTTTACTGCTTTTGGTTCCATTTCTTCTGCTATTCTGAGGAGAATTTTGGTTCTGCTGGCAATAACAAACTTAGATTAAGGCACCTCAGGCATTTTTATGGTTTAGGTGAGCACTGCAAGAGATGAAAAACTGCTCAGTACTCCGTTTTCTGAACTTTCAAGCCTGTACAACTGAGTAATTACTATGATTAAGTAAATAAAGGCTCAGCTTTGGATCAAGGAAGAAATGGCTTGTAAAGAGCAAGTTGTCACTTTCTGGACAATTTAAGCAGAAGGAGTGACAGAGTGAAGCCAGGGTCTGGAAGTCACAGTTGATGTCTGCAGTGCTCTGGAGCTGGATTTGAAAGCACCAGGAATTTGATGTCTTATTCATTTTTTTTCTCTTCAGTTGTGGCATTGTCTGCTACATCACATGGCATGAGCTCGCCCCAAGGGATCTCTGTCAGAGTCTGTAATTGTATACAGCTAATTAATGTCCAAAGGATCGTTCATTGCAGCTGGTTAAACCATAATTGCCATCCTGTTTCCCATTTCCTTGCCACAGGTAACCTAGAGCAAGCCAATGAAGAACTCAGAGCAGTCATAAAGAAAATATGGAAGAAAACGAGCATGAAATTACTTGACCAAGTTGTCCCTCCTGCTGGCGGTCAGTCCAATAAACTCTGCCGTGTGCTGTTCTTTGTGCATGTTGGTCTTTCTAGATTGTTAGGAACCAAAGAAATAAAACTGCTAAATTTTGCAATTATAATGTGATTTAAGGACAGCAAACAATAGCAAAATAAATATTGAGAGAGTTATATCCTATTGCAGTAGATAATACATATAGGACTGATAAGTGAAGCTTAGATCAAAAAGAGAGAGAGGAAAATGTTATGATTATTTTCTTGCTTGAAAAAAATACCTTGTTAGACCTAAATGTAGTCTTGGTTTCAAATCATTCAGCAAAATAAACGAGCTTGATTTCAATGCATTGAGCAAAACAACATGTTTTGTACTATGCTACATTTTAGCTTATTGCTTGTATATGTTGAATACTTCTGGGAGAAAAAAAAATAAATTTTTTTTTGCTAAATTAATAAAGCAAGAAGCTAAATTATCTCAGCTACACCAGTTTAAACCAGAGCCATTCCACAGATGATGGAAACGGTTCAGATTTATGCCACTAGGACTGATACATGACTGTGGTCCATCTAAGGAGATATCTGAATTCTAATGACACCAAGCATTTGTGAGAGCTACAAGGCACGTTTATGAAATGTTCCTCTGTGCCGTAAAATGACATGTCAATATCTCTCTTTGCAAATATATATATTCTGATATATATATTTAGCCTTTTTCAATATATACATTTTTATTAATACGCTGTAGTGTAGGTTTAGGTGACTGTTTTTTACTTGCTTTTTCAAGTTTTAAAGGTGCAGGATCTGTCTCACTATCACCCACTATCGCCCAGGGTATGTTTACCCAGACATCCAAACCTCAGATCCATTATAATCCCCTGGTATTTCTTGTAGTTTATTGTACCTTCACAGTGCTATGGCAGCTCCCAAGACTGCTCAGACTCCAGCCCCTGGCCCTGGAAGGGGATGCTCAGTGCCGGGAGGAGGAGCACTGCCTGCACTGCCCTTGGCATCACCCAGGAGCAGCAGCAGCTCTGTGACTGGAGGAGCCACTTGCTGTTTTTGGGGTGGCTGCTGGATAATAGTGGGGATGAAACCAAAAATCTGACTAAACTGACTGTCCAAAGGGGAGCTGATACTGCACATTTAAAACAACTTTTGTGTTCTACTCTGTTGTTTTTAGCCTTACACCTAAGTGCTTGCATGGCATAGATGAATCGCTTTGTTATTGTTGTAACTATGTGCTTGAGCTTTTTCTGCAGCCTCTGTTCCTTTCAACTATGAGTCTTTCCGAATATTCTGAAGCAATTCTGTTTTAGGGTGGTGGCATGGAATTAGCGTTGCCTCTTGCCAACTTTATTCCCCTACATTTTTATTGAAATAGAGACGCATGCTTCAGAATAGCGAGCTCTGCCTGCCTAAATCAATCTGACAACGAACCTGTACAGATTACATCCCTAGAACTAATCTCACCTAGTAATTCACTCTTAACTTCAGCTTCATTTCATTGCTGAGTATTTATTTTCAGCTATACTAAAATTCATTGCTAATGTTTATTCTGCAAATGTAGCTCTTCAGTGTAGCTAGAAGGCTGAAAACCTGGATGTGCTCAATTCGTAGGAAACAGTATGGCTTCTGCAACCCAGCATAAATAGGAATGTGTTGGGAAGTCCTGCAGATTTATGAGTTTTCAATTCCAGTTTACTTTGTTCCTCTGTGGACCTTGTTATGATTTATCTGAAAATTGAAAATATTGTAAACCACCTAGAAAAAAAGAGCAATACAGTTATTTTACATTTCTATGCCATAGGAGTGTAAAATAGCTTAGTGTACAGTAGAAATTAGTTTTGATGTTTAATATTCAGTGGAAAATTGTCTATGAATTAGCACCAGTGACATCTGAGAATAACAATTTCCTAGGAGATGGAAAATTCTCCTCAATATAAATCAACAAAGCATTCAAATTCAATATGTTAAAATCACTTGCACTTAAAATTATTGAGAGGTCCAGTTTATAGTAGTTTGCACCAGTATTACTTGTGCTGATATTACTGAATGCTAGGTCCTTTGTGTGTCATGATTATGTCTCCAGGACACTTATTTGCAGAGCAGAATGAAAATAATCAATATAGCAGGCTTTTTTCCCCCTTGAATTATAAATAGATGCACTAGAAATAAACAGTTAATTCTTGGTTCTGATTAAATAACTTCTTACTATAACTCAGTGAGACTTTTCAGTACAGAACACATTTTCAGTACAGAAAGGTGAAACTGCTTTGCAAAAACGTAGAATGTCAGTCAAATTCCTGATGTATTGATAAGACTAGAGAGTAAGAGAAATACATAAAACTCATTAAGGACTCACCTGTATTCTCTAAACTTCCCAGTCTCCACCTGCAAATCCATTTAATCCTGCCTAGTACTTTTTGCCCTCTTCCAACACCTTCCTTTTGAAATGATTCCTTTTGCCATCACTAATTGTAATTAGCAATTTGTCTATTCTGTGGTCAGTTATGCTTAGCTGCCTTCCTATACCTGTCTATATCTGGCTATATGTGTGTTACTCAAAAAACAGAGTCAAGGATGGCTCCCCTTGGCCAGGCATCAGTTCCTGTGTGCTCGTCTGCAGTAGGACTGACTGTGCCTGGGACATCCACACCACCGTGGGGACACGGACAGACTTGGGCATGCACAGTTCAGCAAACTGGCAGTGCATTTGTCTGATATGTTCATACAAAACTGGTGCATGTCCAAAGTGATCGATAAGGGCCCTTCATTTCTGCATCCTGGTATTTCACAGGTGTTGTCATCTCAGGCACAGTCAGTGGTGGTGCAGTGTCATAGCCTGACGTGAGGCGTGCTCTAAGTGCAACCCATAGCGGTGTTTGTTATATCAAGTCTGTCACTTCTATGTGCTTGTTCTTTCTGGGAGCCCTTTGCTAACTCACCTCCTTAAAAGTTCTGTTCAAATACTTGAAATTATATCGTATGAAGGATGAGGAAAGGCTTATCTGGGGACTGAAACCAGAGCTATGTTGCAGATCAGTGGATTTATCTAAACTAGGAAAGGCAAGCTTACATCACATGTTGTATAAGAGATCTCATCCTAATATAATGCACCATTAGTCTCCTGAAGAGCTGCAAAGGAAGATTACAGGTGACCATCAAAGCAAATGTTCACAAAAGGTTTATTAACGAGAGCCATGGAATCAACTAAAAAGCTTTTTATTGCTGAGGTGGAATCCATAGACTGGTGAGCTTTTCTTGTGAGCTGTTCCTGATATTTCCTGCTACTTCTGCCTTTCCTAGCAGGAACTGAGGGGACTCTGACCCTTGAGGAATTGTCAGAGTTTGGCAGAGCGGGCTCTTTAATATGCTAAGATATTTCCTACAACAGACTGGTCTCCCAACCAGTATCTTTTGAAGAAATTGTTAAAACTGTATTTGTTTTGATATCTTTAGAGACAAACTTCTGGGAGAAGACATTCTGGGTGCATTTTCACTGCAATTAAAGCCTGTTGTACTTTCTCACATGCATACAGCCCATTTCAGATGTTATAATGAGAGGAGCTGATTTTGTATGGTAGAGGTTTAATTTTGAGATAAATTCTATCAGAGAGGTAAAAATGGATTTGAAAAGTATTGTCCATGGATTGGATTCCCCACCCTTGTCAATGAGACCAAGTCACTAAAAGAAGAATATCAATTTAAATTAGAAAAAACAGTCATTACCGGCAAAAACATTATTACAAATACTATCCTTGGTGAGATACATTGGCATATATTATTGATAAAATGAAGATACATGGACAGTCTGTGTTAATGAAATGTTTAAAAAAGCCCATAATTTCTAACAGAGGTGTGTTAAAATGTGTCTGGGTGTGTTAGATTTTCGTGTTCAGTCAAGTCACGACTGTACAGAATAACAGTTGATGCCTAAACCACACCAGCTCCTCTTTATGGGCAGCAGGAGCCAGAAATCCTGTTGCAAACATCTACCTCTGGATACTGAAAAACACGGGGAGCTTGGACAGTACAGCAGGAAGGGAAATGGAACTTTATGTCAGATAACTCTAGGGAAAAATGTGTGTGACAACAAAAGCAATGTTTTTGAATAGAAAACTATTCCTAGTTTTCTGGCAAGCATTAATCACCGAGAGATCAAACTTGCCCAGCTGAATGATTCAATGGACTCATAAACACATTCATTCTTAACCTGCTGTGAACCAGGTGATTTTGGTGTCCTCACAAGGCACCTGCCTTTGGAAACTTTCAAATTTGGATTTTGTTCACAACAGTGACTCTGTAAAAATGCTACATTTCACTGCCCTGGCTATTTGCCTATTGTTTGAATTGTACTGAATTCACTGAGGGAAGTTATTTTCATTCCTTTCAGCATTACAGATCTGACACAATATATAAACTGACAAGCAAGGTGACAAAAAAAGAGATGTAGGCAGAGTCACTCTTATGAACATCAGTGTATGTGAGTCATAGTAGATTTTATTTAATCTATTTACTCCAAGAAACTGAACCCAGTACTTCAGCTTCTATGTATATACAAAGACATTTATGGTTTTGTTAGAAACTTATTTAGTTTCTAAGTACATGAACCTTGGTAAAGTATTGTATTTTTTCTTTTATTAGGATGAGTTCACTTAACTGACTGAACCAAACTTGCTTGCTGAAACATTGCTTTTGAGCCTGTTACAGGCTCCGTTGTTGTAAGCTGGAAGTACAGTACCTGTTGCACCCATCACATTTCCCCCCAAATCAGATGTGAGTGTACAGGCTATTGATAAATGTGCTGACTTGGGAGAGATCTGTCTGGTCTGTTCATTTAGATGATGAGGTAACCGTGGGGAAGTTCTATGCCACCTTCCTGATACAGGACTACTTTAGGAAATTCAAGAAACGCAAAGAACAAGGACTGGTGGGGAAATATCCTGCGAAGAACACCACGATTGCTCTGCAGGTGATTTTTTAATGTTTTTAACTAACCATTTTGTGAGCTTACTCGAAATAGCAGGTAGATGAATATTGATGATTGTGCAATGCTGCCAGGATTTTGTTTAGCTGGGACACTTTTGGCCCTTATTCATCAGAAAAGTAAAACCTAATCCTGCTATTCTGTCTATAACAAGGTAAGTGCAAAAACTTATTCTCTCTGGATTACTCAAACAGTAGTAATGGTTATAAAATTTCTTAGCAAGTCTAGCTGATAAATCACAGTCTAAAGCTGCTGCTTGGGTATTGGATAAATAAAACTCTGAGCTATCATTTATGTTCTTTGTTTTGCTTTAACTGTTCAATTTCTTGTGTTCCTACAATGCTAAAAGCTAGTTTTCAGGGAACTTCCTACTGTGCATTGCCTCATAGTAAATAAGTTTTTATACAGAATCATTTTTCTTAATTCTCATTGTTCTTTTTCTTTTCCACTTATGATATTGTAAAATATCTTCCTATTTTTCTAATATTTGCAAATTCTGAATTTTGCATCCATCAATTTCTTTCATGGGAAGTAATATTAACATATTGCATTAATGCCACACACTTCTGTCTGTCTCTTAAAACAAGCTACCACTTGGAAACAAGGACAATAGATTTGGCCTTCTGTCTCTCAACAGGCCTGCAGCCAGCAGTCCATAGAGTACACGTGATCTAAACAGCAAATTCTGACAACTTCTTTCCACTGGTACCCTTTGTAGAATGAACTTTGAAACAGGCAAATGGAAAGCTGTTCTCAAATAATTCCAGCCATCATACACTGCACCATTTTTATTGGATTGGGACTTTGTGAATTTCAGTTAATGATTAGCAGTTTGCTACAAACTGTAAATATATTTGTTTATGATGGTTTTTTATTCTGATGCCAAAATTTAGGAATATGTTGAGGAAATCACTTTCTAGAAGAGGAGAATGGTGTTGATTGAGATGCTGTTGGTTAAAATCCTGTTGGTTTGTACTTCAGTTTAGCAAAATGATCTTTGCCGTGTTAAGCGGGTAATTTCTGTCATTCCAATTTCCTAAGAATGTCTCTGCTGGCAGCTCTGACTCCCATTGTGTTTCAAAACACCACAAACATAAGAGATGCAACAAGCAGGGAGAGATTCACCACAATTCTTGCAATTTATTTGTGACCACGTGGCTTGCCAGGACTGTATGAGTTGTATTTACCTACACGAAAGAAGAGAAAATTATTGGTAATGAAACCAATAAAAAGGCTGCAAACAGTTGAGAGGGAAGTGAAAGATGTTGGATTTTTAGGAAGGACTTTTCAGACTTCTTTATTGCAGAAGCATTTGAGCATAAGGAGGTCTAAGTTAGTTTTGAGCCTCGGTATTGCAGACTCCACTTGTGTTTTTGAAGCTGCACACAAAAAATGTAGAGAAAACCACTGAGTTCTCAAGTGTGAGCATGCCCTGTTGTTTATTATCAGACCCTGCTTCCTGTTCAGTGACAAAGATGGAGGGCAAGATGGAACTGGAAAGACTCAGCTCTTCCTGTCTCCTTAGGCAAATATTTTTCAATTCAAAACATCTAAAAAAATGACCATGAATCTCTACTAGAAATTTGCAAAGGCCTATGGGAGTTGAGGCATGGAATTTGTTTTTCTGATTGAAACAATGCTCCCATGGTATTAAAATGAGCTGGGCCAGTAGATGGGAAGATTATTGCTTTCTTTTTCCCCATCCTCCTCTTTCCTGCTTTTGTCTGTCTAACAAATCAGTAGGAACTCAACTTGATTTACCAAATAAAAATGGAAATACTGTTTCAAAGAGATGTGAAACCTGTGGTTGGAAAAAAAAGCCCAGTCCAGCATATAAATGAATAATATAACTTTAAACTGGAAGCTACAGCACATCAAATTCAAAGTCATAATGCTGTGTTTGTTAGAATAATTAATTATATGAGGAGACAGTGTTTGTTAGAATAATTTATTATGTGAGGAGACAGCTTTAAAACAGAGTTGGGTATCTTTCTAAAAGAGATGTTCTACTTCAACAAGGAATTGATTTCTTCTGATTAGTGACTCTGAGAATAGTTCTGTGGGATGTGTTATAGGCAGTTTAGTATAAATGGTCACAGAGAATCTTTTTGGTCTTATAATGTGTGAAAATCTGGTGCCTCCATTTTCAGCCTGCTATTCCATGCTTTGTCCAAAGCTTAAATGTTTGTAAAGCTTCAATGCCTTTGTTCTTATCAACCATTTTTGGCAGCATAATTTATGGGTATATGATTCTGCTTGTGTCTCAACTACAGAAATTTTATTGGATGCTCTGTGGAAAGCTTGTAACTATGAAAATATTATTTCTTGGAGAATTAGTAGTAACTGTTTTTCCATTTATTCTCTCAAGCACTCTAGTTGAACTAATCTTTGCACATCTCTACTAAACAATAGACTAAGAAAAGCAGAAGCATGCAGTATCACTCTGCTACCCAGTTTTTCAGGGAAGTTGTGATGACTTTTATGTCACTAGAGCAGAGCTGCTCCAGCATTAATTAATCAAACATGCATCTCATTCAGTATTGCAACACCTGACTTTGTTACAAAGACCTGAGTGGAACAGGTGATGAACAACAACAGAAAAAGAATTTGTCAGCCTTCTCTCAGGAGGGGAAAATTATCCTCAGCTACACCTGAGTTCCTGACACTAAAATCTGCCAGTAAATACAAGACCTTTATTTTTATTCTTGGCTGTGTTTACCTTTTCTATTGTTTTGAGAATTTTCTTTTTGAAATTAGAAACTTCCTACAGTCAGAGTGGACATGTTACTTCAGCAACAGCTTCAATTAGGTTTCTCTAACTAGGTAAGATGTCACAGTGTCTGGTAGTCATGATAATACCACTGCCAACAGCCCTTGCTTTCTGAACTGCTGGAGATGAGAGCAGCAGAAGCTGGGCTACATCTGGCTGTGATTTTTTGAGCTCTGTCATTCAGAACCTTTCTATACTAGGAACTGCTTGCTTAGAGCTTAAAATAGGATGAGAAAAGTACTTTCACCAGGCTAATAAGATCTTTCCAACCATCTGATTCTTCTAGTTCTAAAGAATGAGAGCAGCTGTATTTTCATATTCTAGTTTACATCTCACCCCATTGCAGAACAGTTGTCATGCTGCAAAATCCTTAAGTAAACCAGCAGATAAAAACAAGGTCCTCTGTTCCAATTTGTGTCAAAAGCCATATAAGCCATAAATGCTTTTGTACTTTTGCTGATACCTGTGACTTTCTCTTGGGGTGAATGAACAAGTTAATTAGTGAAGAACATGGTTCCTAAGGATCTAATAAACCCTGCAGTTCCTGCATTATCTGGCCTGGCTTTCCTTATCTCATTTCTTTTTAAAGAGAGGAAGAAAACAACCTGCTATCAAGATTTATGGTCCCTTCCTAACCTTTGAGTGAAGCATGAGCTGAGTTACAGTTTTATAATCCTGCTGATTCTTACAGCTGGCCACGTCACACTTTCCTGCCTTCAGAGAGTAAACAGCCCCTGTGAGACAGAAGGCTCCTTGTCGCAGAATCCCTTGTGTTTTAATTTTAAGGACGACTGTTGAGCAAAAAATTAATGGAAGTTGCCATTTTCCCTCTTTTATGAAGCTGCAACAACCTTTGTTTTTCCATAGATCACATCTTTGCCCTCTTATTCCTCAGGGTCACGTGGTATTCTGTTGCAGTTTTGAAGGCTGGTTTTTTTACAGTAATTTCATTCAGTAGTTTTGAAGATACTGAAGGGGGAACCTGTAGCTGTCAAATGGCCTAAGGCCCCGTTTTTCCAAGGGAATTACACTTACCTTTTTTTTTTTTTTAAACTAATCCTTTAGTTATAATCTAGGATATTAAGTTGGATGCCTTTCTTTTAGCTAAAACTTTTAAAAACATGTACTTCTTATGCTGCTGTCTCTGATGGAATGACTTATGTTAACATAGGCAGAAAAGTGATGTGGAATAATTTAAGAACATTTACATGCAAGATAAAAAGGTTTTTAGAAACTGCAAAGGAAAATCTCCACAATAACACAACTAGAATTCAAGGTCATAAAAAGTAATGTTTTCAGTAAGAAAAACCCTTCCAGAAAAGTTTAGTATGAGAAACAGGGAGCCATCTGCACTGTCTTTAGTTAGCTGAAGAGAATTGCATAATACACAGCAAAATTCTGTGAGCTGAGGAGAGTCCAGTGAGGCTTTCTGGTGGCCTACAGGAGTTGTGTTAATAAGTTCTGTTTCACCAAGTGTGGGAATAAATCTTCCCTTGGAAACCGCATTGCTTAGCTAAAGATTCAGTCTGTGGACTCAGGAAGGCAAACTGACCCAGGAGCACATGTAAAATTACTGTTCTTAGAAGATGTTTTCTTCAGAGAGACCCAGAGCATTTGATTTCAGAGTGAATGAACACTAGAGTATACAGAATAGGGGTTTTTTGTCATTAAGACATAGGCATTTTAACACATGAAACTGAAACTTGTGTCCTTTGCCTGAGTTTTGTTTGATTATATGAAACCAAAACTTGTGAACTGTGTCACAAGAATGTCCCTGGCAGCCCCCTCATGTTCAGGGGCCAGAACCTCCACCCAGCTGCAGTAAAGGAAGCAGCTTCTTCTGACACTGGATTTGAGATGTGTGTGGTGCAGGAGAAGAAACAGTGGTGATTTGGGTTGAGTTAGAGAACTAGAGCACAGCTCTCTGCAGAACTAGATTTGCTTCGTGCCAGAGCATGCAGCAGGTGGGAATCCCTCTCCTTACTCCACAGTAACTTCATTCAGGGTGTTTTTTATTCTGTAGAGCTCAGATTTTCCTCAAGGGTGGAGCATTTGCTGTTAGCCTAACCCAGGTTACTGTTTGGGTAGGTGTCCGAGAGGAGAAAAGCAGCCTAGAAAGTGAAAAGGGAATGATTCTGCTCAGGCTGTTCATTCAAGGAAGTCTTTCTGCCATGAAATTTCAAATTCCTCCTCACTCAGAAAAGGACACTTCAAATGATAACCAACAGCAGTTTGTCTAAACTTGCATATTGTTACCAAAACCATCTTCAGAGCTGTAATAACAAAATCACTTGGAACACCACAGTCTGTCTTCTACAGACCCAGGGGAATTCACTCCCTTATGAAGGCAAGAGAACAAGAGGCAATGAAATGAATTGAAATGAAATTAAATGAAAGGGGTGACCAGTTTGAGTCAGATATTTAGGCCATTTTTGTGGTGTTGCACATGCCCTGAGGTCACCAGAAAAGAGGGCTTCCATTGCCTTTCTTGTGCTATTGACTGATACTTATGCAGTGACAACAAATATATTTTCTGGGTCAGAAAGAGATGTCTTTGTGTAATGATGGAAACTTGTATTGAGCCAAACAGTAGTCACATTGCTAGTAAAATAGATGTTAAGTGAAGCATGAACAATTTTAATTACTTTCATCTAGCACATAGAGGGAATGAACTAATTCTACAGTATTTTTCCTATGGAAAATACTTACTGTAAACTATGGAACCCATCTATATTTCATATTTATTTATGTGTAGCCCTCTTTGTTAATACACACAAATAAAAATTAAAGGATATTTTCTTTCACATCCCAGGTACACAAAAGCACTGATTGATTGAGCTGGACCTGATTTTAGAAACATGTTTCAGATTAAACCAATTACACTTTTTTTCTCTCTGCAAATGTTACAACTGTTATTAACCCTGCAGTAAACAGTAACAGAAAAGGGAAAAAGCCAAACCCTCTGGTAGGCATCAGCTGAGGGGTTACTTTGTTGCTCAATTTCCATTTAATTGTGCTCCCATGTTCGTGTGGTGTTCAGAGCAGGGCTCAGCTTGAAGGCAGCCTGGGCTGGCTGAGAGCTCAGAGCCTTTGTGCAGTGGCAGCACGGCGCACTCAGCGCTGGGAGCCGGGCTCTGCCGGGATGGATGACTCTGGACAATCAAGACTTGACTACTACATCTCTTATGTCCACTGCTATAGTGTAGGTTATTCAGCTATTTTTCTGCATGCTTGTTTCCTTATTTTATTAGTTCTGTCACTGTGTTCTGTTCATACTAACCTCAGTTTATTTGTGTGTTAAAGTGTCAGTGTAGCTCTGAGGTTTTTCGTTCTTTGTAGTTTTCTTTGCTCTAAAATAAGCAGATAGGAAAACCGTGCTCTTTACCTACAAATCTAATGGTTTACATGAGTGTTTTTAGAGTCATAGGCTTCCAGAACTGTGAAGCTCTGAAAACCTAAGTATTTAGAATTAATGTTTGTGCTTTTTTCCAGTTCTAGTGAGTTTATATAGCAATATACTTAAATATACATTATTGTTCTAAGTCTGTGAAGCAAAGCTTGCCAGTGTCTTCCAATTCCTGGTATCACTCTAAGATGCCTCAAAAGAGGGACCACTGGGTATGTTATTGACTGGAAATAGTGTAAGTGACAATGATATTATTTGAATAAGGGTATTGTGCTTGCACTTCTTAAACTAAGCTTAAACTGCATCTATCTGTAGGTTGGACCACACCTTAAAATGGTTGTGGACTGAGTACAGGGAAAAGGATCTTTTCGTATTTCCAGTATTTATAAGCATTTGAATGTTTTTATGAAAGTCATGTCTGGAGTCTTGCATTTTACACAGAGTTCTTAATATAAGACATATATCTAAAATAGTATTAGTCTTTTATGCATACTGTAGATGTGGGAAGTTGATTTAAAAGCTATTTGGCGTGTGTTAAAAGCAGTCTTTTCAAAATGTTTATATGTTTAACTTTCAAATGTTTTGATGTTTTGGTGTGGGGTGCCTTTCAAGCCTCTTAAAGCATATATTTAAATAACCTGTCTAGGGGTACAGGTACTGATCATATGGTATCTTTTCTCACTGAGGGTGAAGGACTCCTACAGTTCTGTTATTTTTGCTTTTGAAAACACATCTGTATCATCTCAGTGGTGTGTCAGAGACAGGGCCATCAGTCATTGTCTCTTGAGATGCTGTTTAGGACCCATCACTGGTGTATCAGTGCCTTGTTCCATCCTGAAAACATTGCAGGTGCTGTTGTCCTTCCAAAGCACAGCTGCATGGAATTACCATGTTCATCTGAAGTCATTCTGTGCATTTATGGGAAAGCCTAATTAAAGAGATGCTTGGGTTTCTCATGTAATTATGTTGTTCAGCACTCTGTGTGTCACTGCTTTGCTGAGTAACCATTGGACTGATACTTCTCATCTTTCTCATACCTACACAGAAAAAAGATGAAGCAAGGAAGGAATCAAAAATGAAATTTTGGATAAACAGTGTGTCTGAAGAAGAAATAACTTATTTTGCAAACTTCTAGTGAAATCTGTAGAACAGAGTTAGAGCCAAGTTTAAGGACTGTGAAGAAGTAATTCCTGTATAACACTCAAATTTTACTTTTTTAAAAAAAGTCATTATAACGTGATGCTTCAGGAATGTGGCACCTCTTGAATCACTGTATGTAATAACAAAAAGTCTTATAAAGTTCTATGTAGGGTAATAACCACCTTATAAGAACTTTAGCAGTTATAGTGAAAAAAAAAAAATGAGCACACCTCTGGAAAAGGTAGACAAATCACTATCCAGGCTCTCTTTTTTCAAAAAGCCCCATCTACTCTGCCATTGTTTTTATCCTGATTTAAATGTAGCCATTTTTAAAACCTCAAAAATGGAGGACATGGAGTGCTTCCATTGCCCTCTTGTGTATTAAAATGTCTCCAGGGTTCTTGCTGGGTAGACTGAAATGTGCAGTATTATGTAGGGAATGTGTGTCTGAAGGATTCTTCTTCCCTGTAAATTAAAGAAGAGATGTGAGGAAGGTTGGTTTGATATTTGTGTCCAGTCTTTTGTTTAAGAGATCTTTGATTTGGTTTTGAAGTCTTGAAGTCAAATGTTTGATCAGTCCATGCTGCCTCTTCAGTCTTTGCAGAAGACATTAAGCGTGGTTCAAAGAAGGGATTTTCCTATTGATGTAGAAGTACCCATTCCTATGTTTTTACGTTGGTCCCATTTTAGTGGTGGCTGACTGATTTAATGAAGAATTGTCTTACCAGTAAGAGCTCAGCATTAACATTTGTATCATTATGTGATGCTCCCCTGTCATAAAAATGTTTCTTTAATTACTTAGAATCCTGCTGGATTGCACCACTGTAGTGGGTTGGTTCGCATTTGTCCCTTCTGTGAGATAAGAATTAGGGAGGAATACAAAGCAGGCGCTGCACTCTAATGAATGCAATGAAGTTTATTACTAAAACTAAAAGTAAAAAGAAATAAGAAGGAATTAAGAGAAAAACAACCAAAAACACTCCCTTTCTCTTTTCAGCACCTCCCTCTATTTATCCAACATAAAGACACAAACTGAGACTCATTTTAGTTAGTTGACTACTTTAAAACAACTTTTCATCAATCCATGCAAAGAGAGAAGTTTCTTTTGTTGCTGTGGTACTTTACTATGAGGACAATTTTTTATGGCACCAACAGCCGCCCGGGTATCTGTTGGCAGATGTGAGTCCCTTTCCCTCGATGACAGCTTTCCCACGACTGGTTTCGAGGGTTCACGTTCAGCCACTGGGGTACAAGTTTAAGGATGAGCAATTCCAGGAAACAAAAAACACAAGAGTTC
>VYXC01009416.1:0-47965 GCA_013397175.1 Platysteira castanea | reverse complement strand
GGCTGAGCGGGCCCTGCTGTTACCTCTGCCAAGGCCGGAAGAGCAAGAGAGCTATTCCCACCTGTTTGTCTTTTAAAAAATGGCATTCACAAGGCGTTAACTACTTTTGAGTGGTTCCATAAGCTGTCAATATTCAAATCAATTGATTGATTGGCTCTAATAAGTTTCGGAGGAAGTGACCGCAGCATTTTAGCAGCAGCATTTCCTTAGCTCCATTTCTCTCCAAAGAAACCTGACAAACAGGAGGAGGAGGGGTGGCCCCCCCTGCTTATCAGCAGTAGCAGAACACAGAACAGCAGTAACCTTGGGATGGACTGCTGGAATTCTCAAACTAAAACTTCAGGCTGGTGTTAACCCATGACATCCACATAAAATGAGACAGTAAGTGGGAGTAGTGATTTTAAGGATAGAGTTCATAAAATTGTCGCAGGTTGTTCCATTAGAGCAAATAAACTGAGGAATATTTCAGTTCTGCAGACTAGTGCTGTTTGAGAGCTTCAGTGCTGGCTGAGTGAACGGCGCTGCTGGGTTTAGTGTGACTGACATACACCTTTGCATATGGTGATCCAGGTTTTTGTCTTCCCCTGTTGACTGTGTAACTGCAAGAAGTCTGTTACTTTGAAATGAGTATTACTGGAGAGAGATGAGATGATTAAGGCTGCCTGCTTTCTCTTGAGTAAAGGAGGGGTAATTCACCAAGAAGTAAGCCAGAAGGCAGTTGGAAATGTAATCAAAATTAAATTACTATTCATTGTGTTGCTGTCAAACACGTGGCTTTTCTCAGCTTCCAGGCATATATTTGTGGGACTTGGTCACGATTTGGCAGACAGGAATATGAGCGAGTAGGTTTTGTCAGGCTTAAATTTTGTCTGATGCTTCTCTCTGACAGTGCTGTGTGTTCACAGAAGGGCTCAGCTCGAAGGCAGCTTGGGCTGGCTGAAAACTCAGAGCTTTTATGCAGTGGCAGAGCAGTGCCTTCAGCCAGTTCTGGATGGGTCTCCTGCACTCCGCCCCAGGAGATGGGCTCCTCGAGCCTGAATAACTCTGGACAATCAAGATGTTGCTTGGCCTCTTGTGTTCAGTGCTGTAGTGTAGGTCTATTCAGGTATTTTTCTGGATGCTAATTTCCTTATTTTAGCAGTTTTGGAGTTGTATTCTGTTCATACTAACCTCAGTTTATTTTTGTGTTAAAGTGCCAGTTGGGGTTTTTTGTTCATTTTAGCTCTCTTTGCTCTAAAGTAAGCAGGTAGTGAGTGTGAAACGCAAGTGGCTCTTGCTAATGGTCAAATAACCGAAATATATTAGCAGTTCTCTACTAAATCATTACTGCCTTTGTTTCTGCTAAATAAACAGAAGCCTCAGGTCTTCCCCTTGAATACCTGTACCTTAAAGTGTTAATTTTGCTTCCCTTTAGCACCTCACAAAATGATGACATTAGCAACCCTCCTGAGGTTTTGACTATGCAATTAGCATAACAAGTGGGAGAAAGCAATCCCACCGTTCCCAGTGTATTCATGAAACGAGTATTGTATATTAACTTACTAGTAAATGATTTTTAGAGCCTTGTTCAATTATAGCATAACTGTCAAAGTTCATCCCTGAGGAAGAAAATTGGATTGCCAGATAGATGTAGATAATATGATTAGTCAGGCACCTTTTTCAGGAAGTGAAATAGTGCAGTGAGTGAAACCTGAAGTGGAGCCTGTAGTAAATCTACACCATTAAGATTCAAAGGTTTTTGGTTCCTCCCTTTCCAGGTTCTGATTGCCCACAGTGCATAAATGCCATTTTTCTCCCCAGCACAGCAGCTGTTTCTGTTTTGAGTGGAAGTTTTGAGTGTGCTTCTGGGAATGTGTGAGGAAACAGCATGAAGGAGACCGAGCCATGTTTGGGGTCCTCTGAGGTCCCCCAGTTCCCTCTGGAGCTCTGAAACAGACAAAATTCTCTACACATCCTCCTGCTACCCCAGGACAAGTAACATGCAATGTCAGCGTTGTGCCATAGAAGTACAGCTGTGATGGGCTGGGACAGCCTTGACATCTCCTTCAAAAATGCTAAAAAAGAATAAATAAATAAAAGGTTTTTAGATCATAATCAAAAATTGAGCCAAGTGCTGTGCAGGATTTTTAGTAGTGTAAGTGTAGTGGTAGTAAAGGGACATCTTGGATTTCTTCTGAACCCAAGGAGACAAAAGAAGTTGCTGGGAAGAACGAGACTGAGTTTTTTGCTTCAGACCATAACAGCCAGAGTTAAATCAGGAAAAATATCTCCTTTTTGAAGTAAGGCAGGCCTGTATAAAAGCACTGAGTTCTTGGCATGGGTATGACGTCTCTTTCCTCCCTCAGGTGCAGGTCTGTCCTGGACAGTTTCAGCATTATCCCTTTTCCTAAATGTTGCCTGTGGTAGCAAACTTGAGAGGAATATGAACCAATGTACCTGGAGTCTCTGCTGCTGTAACCCAATGGTTTTCTGTACTAAACTAAAGCTTTAAACAAAATATCTGCATATCACAGTGCGGTGCAGATGAGCTGGAATTATTTCACTGCTTTCTTTTCCATCTGAGCTCTGCTAAAATTGCTGTTGCTATAGCAAAGATCTCTTTGTGTTTCCTTTGTTGACACAGGCTGCAAACATGTTTTGAACGTTAAATATACATCTCATTGAAATGCATTTTATTATAGTTCTTGCTGATTACTTACACATTTTAATAAGATTAATTTTTCTTCTATAGGGGTCCATAAGCATCAGTGGTGTTTCAGTCAGTATCTACACTGTGATAATAATAAAGGCATGATCCCCTCAACAGGGTGGTACTGGAATATATAAACCTTTTATTAAGAACAGTAAAGGAACTTACAGCAGGATGCATCCTCTGTGGATGTCAGGATACAAAAATTGTTAATTGTCCTTTAAAATAAGTCTAACACCTGTAATTAAAGAGCGAAAAAGAGTTTGCATTCCTAATGTGTTATGGTATTGTCATTGATTTAGGCAGGACTAAGGACACTTCATGATATTGGCCCAGAAATACGCCGAGCTATATCCTGTGACTTGCAAGATGATGAACCAGAGGAAAACAATCCAGAGGAGGAGGAAGATGTTTATAAAGTAATGTCAGAACACAACCATGTGAATTGTTTTTTGTATAATATGAGAGTAAAGAATGACCTTATCCTTGAATATGGATAAGGAATATGGATATGGAATAATATAATAATAATAATACTTTTAAACCCCTCAAATCAGGAAATATAAATATTTTATAAATAAGTATATTTTATGTATGAATCTATAAAAATGGTAGTATCAGGACACTTGCATTTCTTCATAAATTCAGGAAGCAGTTCCTGGAGGGTGGTTCTCCTGCCCCTAATTCTTTCTCATTAATTCTTATTTTTTCTTAAAAAAATCCTAACAAAATGCATGAACCTTGCTGTCTCAAATTTTGATAGTGGCAAGGTTTAAACTGGTTTTAACCGCTGCAGTGGTAGATAGGAAGAAAAGAATGAAAATGTATGCAAGCAAACCACAACAGACACCGAGTTGAGTATTTTAAAATGGATGCGTTGAATTACATAGAGGTCAACTAAATATAAATGCCATTTCCAGTCCCACGAGGGATATCAATAACAATCAATCAGGAAAAAAAATTCATTTTCCTCTTTATGCTATTTAGTCCTAAATGGTGAACATGAAAATTTGGTGTTATAATCAGAGGCAGTCTGCACACCATTTGTCAGCCAGCAAGAAAACTTATTTTTTCCCAAGCATTTCAGAAGAAGCAGATGTAAAATCATGCTTCTGCAGGAATTACAGCAGAAGCCTCATAGCTTGCTACTGTCTTTTGTAAAAAGAAGGACATGGCACTGGAGACAGTGCCCCAGCTGCCATCAGTAGATGCATTTCTCTGCCAACCATCATTACCTCCTGTCTTCTCTAGATTGAGCTGCAACTCAGACTGCTGTCATCCAGGACCCACACCTGGCTAGACAGGGAGGCTCCCTAACCTGGGTCAGGTGTCAAAGAGAGCTGCATGTCATAGCCATAACTTAGCACCTCATCCTCTCTTTCACCATCCATTACACTCCCAGGGCTGATAAACAGAAACTACTCTTTCTTGTACCTCTGCGAGAAGAAAGAATGGAAGCACTGGAGCTGAATGTTCCAAGATCTGCTTGCAAGCTGTTGCATGGCACTCCATCCTGTCTGAGTGACGCCTGTTGCAAACCGGTGCTCCGGGAGAGCAGGAGAGAACTCCACAAAAGTGTTCCCAAAAATTAAGCAAACACGTCTCTTCCTGAGGAAGCTGGTGCATGTTCATGTATGGGAATCTAGGTTTCTCCTGCGTAATAAAATGTGGAGAAAGCTGGATATGTCACTTTTAGTTGTGTGGAAAAGAATAATGATCACAGCGTACTGTTGATTTGACTCTGAAATACAATATTGTCATCACCACAATCACATCTCTGTCACTTCAGGAGATCCCATCTGAAGCATCATAAAATTAGAAAGAAAAACCACAGGTTACTTGAATTGCTACTTTTCTATGCATGTAGGAGAGAAAAGTAAGTTGTCACTGTCAAAAGTATGTTCTGTTAAGGTATCTGATATAATTTTTTTCTTTCTCTTCCCCTGAAACAGAGGAATGGTGCCCTCTTTGGCAACCACATAAACCACATTAGCAGTGACAGACGAGATTCATTTCAGCAAATCAACACCACACACCGTCCCTTACATGTCCAGCGGCCTTCAATTCCCTCTGCAAGTGATACTGAGAAAAACATGTATCATCAGGCAGGAAACTCTGTGTACCACAACCATCACAATCACAACTCGGTAGGAAAGCATGTTCCGAACTCAACAAATGCCAATCTCAATAATGCCAACGTGTCCAAAGTCCATGGAAAACACTCAAGTTTTGGCAATCGTGAGCACAGATCTGAAAACGGTTACCGTTCACACTCCAGGACTGACCACGAGAAGCGTAGAAGGCCAAGCAGTAGGAGGTAAACTTATAAATATGTCTTTGCTTTTAAATAGATTTATAAATACACTACAGGAAACTTAAGCTAAGTGAAATTAATTTGAATGTTCATTTCTGTTGCCTACCAGTGTATGAACTGTATTTAAAATCTAGCTCTGATGAGTGGGAGATGCATAAAACTTCATTGGCGTTTGAAAGTAGCAGTTTCCCTTAAAGTGAAATCATTAGTTACAGCACAGACATTGTAATGACCAAAGAATTTCTCTAAATGACTTGTTTTTAAAATACTTTTCTCATTTTCATGGCCTACCTGGATAGAACACGCTACTATGAAACATATATTAGGTGAGTTGATATTGTTCTGCCATAATCAAAGAGGGCAGAGGAATTTTTCTTCTTTCTTTTTTTCTTCTTTCCTTTTTCTTTTCTAAATTAACTGTACCACAATGCATATGCCTGGTAACTTAAGTGACAATTTTTAAGTAAAATTTTTCACTGCCTGTTCTAAAAGGACAAACTTCTGGTAAAGTTCAAAATTATTCAAGCTCTTTTGAAAGTCCAGGCAGGTTTCTGCAGTTTTCAACAGGCTAAAGATCACACCTGATTGTAGACCTTGTTAAAAATTGACTTGTCAAGACTGCAAAAACCACTGGTGCTAGCTTTGATAAATGTTAATGTGTACAGTTCCTTTTATAGGGGACCCAAAATCTTTCCTGGTCTTATATCTGAACATTTTCTAAGACAAACTTAAAAAAAAATAGGATCTATTGTTTTAATTGAAGTGCACTGTTAAATGGACTTCCAGTGGTGGGTTTAGTGTCTAGATTTGCATATCCATTTCAGATTTTTTTTTTTTAATACCTCAGTGAGAACTTCTTAATATTTGAGCCATTTGGCAAACTTCAGGCATTGGAGAGTGGCCATGTTTTTCCAAATGACTGAATCTATATCATGTAAAAACATCCTCAATCTATTTGACTTCACTGAGCATCCTTTTATTGTTTTTCTGTTGTACCACAAGGAAAAAATGGAAGGCCATCTTTAAGAAACAGATACATCATTCACGTTCTGAACTGCAGTGCTCTGCTCTACAGTAACACCACATCCTCAACTAGAGAGTTGTTAACACTTGTCTTTGTTTCCTCCCTTGAAGCACAGTAAAACAACTGTGTATAAAATAAACAATATATAATTGATATAAACAGAAAAAAAACCCTGTTAATTTGCTGCTTACAGATCTGACGCTGGTGATGTGCGCCGACCTACTATTCGCCGTGAAGAACACGAAGTCCAAGACTATTGCAATGATGACCATTATTTGGGAGAGCAGGAGTATTATAGTGGAGAAGAGTATTATGAAGATGACAGTATGTTGTCAGGAAACAGGTGAGGATATTTGTTAAATAAAGTGTTGCTGTTAAATAAAAATATTGGTTAAATAAAATGATATGCAAAAATGTTTCAGTATTTTAGATGTAAAGATAGATGTAAAGGCTTCACTAAGCACAATCACACTGCAATTTCTCTAAAGAAATTAATACTCCCCAACTGCTGAAATGTGAAATGATGAGTAGGAATGGAGAGTACTCCAACGATGGAATGTTTCCCTTTTATTGAATAAATTCAGTGACATCTCAAAAATAATCTCCACTTTTGTTCATATTTTTTATTTTCAAGTCCAGCCCAGAAGTAGAGGAATTTCGTGCCATTTTATCTTAGATCCATAAGTGCATATGCTGAAGTGCCAGACATGCTTAATTCTCATCCTCCTTCTCCTGCTGTATGGAATACATCCACCAGCTGAATTCTGGCAAGATTGGCACCCTAATCTGCATCTTGTTGGTTTGCATAGAAGCTGAGATTTGCATGAAAGCTAAATTTTACAGAATTCTCAGGTCACTAATTTTTTTGTGTGTGATAGTTAGCATGAAAGTAACACCTTTCCAAGATCTGATTTTAAACACAAATATCCAGAATGTAAGAGGCTTAAATCCATTCTGAGCTTCTCTGATTCTGCACCTCACCCAGGGTTCTCAAGAGAGCATGGCAGGAGTAGAACAGAGTATTTATTTTATTCTTTAAGCAGTGGGCAACTGAGATCTTACATTTTTGCCTGTACTGGTAAGAATAATTAACTGAAAATATGATTTGATTAAAATTTTAACCTGAGAATTGACTCTGTAACTGTGCTAACTCAAAAGCATCTGCCCACTATCTCAAAATCCTACAGAAACTGGATTTTAAATTTGAGTTGTGCAATTATAGAATGCAGCGTTTAATTATATTTCTGGAGAAAAAGTAGACTTGAAAATCTTTTAGAAGGAAACTAATAGATCCATTTACAAAAACTCACTGAAATAATATTTTCTTTTTTTTTTTTTTTTAATGCAGGCATAGATATGATTACCACTGTAGATATCACTGCCATGACTCAGATTTTGAGAGACCAAAAGGTTACCATCACCCACACGGTTTTTTTGAGGAAGATGATTCACAGCTCTGTTACGATACAAAAAGATCTCCTAGGAGACGGCTGCTACCTCCAACACCACCACGTAAGTACCTAAAGGACAATTTGTTTGCAAATCTGAAATAATTTAAATGCATTCTGACAGATTACAGTTTAAAAAGGCTTCTTTTAAACTTGGATTTTAAGCATTTTATTTCAGATTCACATTGGTACTTTATTCTGCTATCTCAGGAGCAGTGCTTAAAATTCTGTGTTTCTTCTGAGGGAGAAAATGTTTCAATTTATAGATAGAATTAGCATTGTCAACAGATATTTTTTCGTATTTCTTTATTTTCATTTCTTCTCTTCCTTAGATCTTTCCCTTGGTTTTTCCTTATCTCAAGAACAATATTGCTTCGTCTGCATTTCTACAAGCTGTCATGGTTCTTACCTTGTAATTCTGTCTTTGTATGTTCCAGGCCATACTGCAGCAATTAGCAGTGCTAATCCTCTGGTGAAACTAGGCACAGGCTCAAAATTCTTGGATTTTGGTCTTTGATCTCTGACACTTCACAGAGAGGAAGTACTTGAGGTAGCACTAGAAGTGCAAAAGGAATCTCTTTTTAAGGCTTTTTCTTGTCTCAGAAATTCTCAAGTGTATTGAGATCATTTTATGTCTGATGTACAATCTCAGACAGTTAAAAGCTACAGAAAGCTGTGGTAACGGGCAGCAAAAAAAATATATTATTATGTAATAAAGGTAGCATTCTCCAGCAATACTGCCAGTATTGGATCCACCCTTTAGGCACTCAGCTCCTTATGACAAGACCAGCAATGCTCTCTGCTGTTCAGCTTTCTGACCTTAAGAACACAGAGGGAAAAGCAGAATGAGTCTTGTACCGCAGAGAGTAAATAACTCAGATGAACAATAGAGAAGGGTACAGAAAGCTGCTGGCTGTCTTTCAGTAGCAGAAGGGAAAGACATCAGATGAAGGAGAGACTGTGAAAGGAGGCCCCTGAACACCTTTCTACAAGCTTTTCTGATAGCAGAGGAATTTTAAGCCAAAGAAATGGGTAGATGCTTTGTATATTCATTCCACGGATTGCAGGAGAAAAACTTTCATATAAAAATTGTCTCAGGTCTGCCCATGAAAGTGCTTCAAGTGGAGGGTTGAAGGTTTCCTCTAACTGCAGTCTTAGAGATAAAGTTTTAGTGAGAGTGTTTGGCAGTCATTTATTTAGAGGAAGTTATGCTTTTTATTTCACCTACAGGAGATTAGATAAAGGTACTAGATAAGAGAGTATTTGATATCCTAGGATAAGAGGAACTAGTTCTGATCTAAGTTGCATAAGAGTAATTTAGGAAGTCCTTGACTTTCACCAGGGTAATGTCACAAGAGCAATCAGTGTCCTACCTCTTGTCATAACCATTTATTTAATATTCAGGAAAAGAGTTGAGAGATTTTAGCAGCTCAGTATCTGAGCAGATTTTTTTAAAAAATCTCAAACCTATTATTTGTAACTAGCATTTAGCTGTTCGGCCTGCGTAGGAAGCCTTGATCTTTTCACATAAATGAAGAAGAAAAAGAAAAAAAAGGATGTGCAGCATTGCACTAAACAGTTCCTGCTAGCATCTGATTCAGTCCAAGTGAACATAACATCCAGTGCCTTGGCTGAGTTCTGCAGTCAGTATATTGAGCTCCATGTCAAGCTTTCTGGATGTTTTTGTACCAAACTCATCATCACAGTATTTGAGCAGCTTCCAGAGGTGTACTGAGAAATGACTGAGATTTTCCTTCAACCTCCTCTCTGCAGAGAAGCATGTGCAAAGAAGTGCCTTGTTTTGGATGAAGGGACTTTTTGGGTTGCTTTTTATTCACTGTGGTATTGAGACATTTGGCATATCAGGATCAGGAGCTAAGCGTTACACTCCTGTATTTGGATTTACCATAGAGACAAGGGAGAGAGACCAAGTTTGCTTTAGTTGGACCAAATCACCTCGTGGAGGTGCCTGTTTTAGTTCAGTGGCTCTTTGATTGTTAGTATCTAGCATGAAGTGTCTGATGATAACTGATGATAAGTCTGGCACTTAACTTGGTACAGTCAGGTTCTCTCCAGTGTCCTACTCCCATGCTTGCAGCTGTGAGGGTGGATCTGGATTCCAGCTGTAGTTCAGCATCCAGGCTTTCTGTGCATTGAAGCTGGCACAGAGGAATGATACCCACGTGCTTCCCATCGTTCTGCAGGCTTTCAACAAGATCAGCTGAAACGTCTCCACATCAGCCAAACATCTTGATTCAGTTCAGATTGCTACCTTTTCCTCTCTATCATGAATAACAGTGCACATAACAGCAGAGACCATGGCTGATCACTGTCCTGAGCAACAGAATGAACATCAGGGATTGACAACTTGGGTTGACTTGGATATGATTTTACATATTGCACATTGCTTCCAAGGAACTGGGGATTTCATATTTCCTTTGGGAAATCTGGTTCATTAGAATCAAGAATTTGAAACCATGGAGAAGAAAGTGGAAACTCACAGCGTTTATGACAAAACTCTGCGGCTGGGTGTTTGAACCAGCCAGCTGCATCACAGAAGCTTGTTTTCTGAAAGAACGGCTTCAAATTCTGTCATTTTAGACTGCTTCTATGATTTCTACCTAGGACTGCTTTTGCTTATGTGATTAATGTATCTTTTATCTTATAACCAGCTGCTTGCTTCTGTTAGTGCAACTTGTTTCCTACTGGAGGATCTGTTTTTGTTGGTATCATAGTTGATGCACACTGGAATTCTGGAAATAATAGGATTTGAGGAAAAACATTTTGTTTTTCTAATGAATTTATGGTTTCCCTTTAGCACATAGACGATCTTCCTTTAACTTCGAATGCCTCCGCCGACAAAGTAGCCAAGATGACATCCCACTGTCTCCTAATTTTCACCATCGCACGGCTTTGCCACTTCACTTAATGCAACAGCAGGTAAACACGAAGTCTTCATTAACTACAAATGAATTCCATCTTTCCAGCCTCTATACTGCACTCCTGACTTTCACTGCTGTTTGAAGCAGTACCGGTGTATTTGTTGCTCGAGAAAAAGCTTCTCAAACATCAACCTTGTACAAAACATAGAATGAGTAGCCTGCCCCTTTGACTCTCTGAGTGTCCACAAAAAGTCACCATGCCCTATGGAATTTTGACCAGGACTGCATAATACAGTCATAATACATGTATGAATACTGCATAATACTGCACAATACAGCTGTCTATTAATCTTTGCCTATCTCAACTCTAGTTGAGATAGGCAAAGATTAGTACACCTTCTGAGGCTCAGTGCCCACCTTGGAAAATGCTGACAGCTTCCTATCCTGTCCTGGACAGAAGGAATGTTTCTATACTTTGTTTTCTATAACATATTGTATAAGCAAAAAGATTTTGTGATATGCGTAAAATGGAAAAAATACCATTTTGTCCTGCCAATTTACCAATTTCAGTCCTGTTCCTGTCTTACATGGCTGCTACACATCAGAAAATGTTAACTTTGCGTAGCCGCTGCCTGAGAAATTGGTTTGAGCTAGCTGCTGAAGCGAGAAATGAGTGCAACTGAGAATCTGAAAATCTCTAACTTCTAAAATTCTTCCCTTTACCAGGTCATGGCTGTCGCAGGTCTGGATTCCAGCAAAGCTCACAAACACTCTCCGAGTCGTTCGACGCGTTCCTGGGCCACCCCACCTGCCACCCCTCCCAACAGGGACCGTTCCCCCTATTACACCCCTCTGATCCAGGTGGACAGGGCTGACTCCACAGAGCACATGAATGGCAGCCTGCCTTCCTTGCACAGGAGCTCCTGGTACACGGATGACCCCGACATTTCCTACCGGACATTCACACCAGCCAACCTGACTGTCCCCAGTGACTTTAGGCATAAACACAGCGACAAGCAGAGGAGCGCAGACAGCCTGGTGGAAGCGGTGAGTGCTGCAGGAACCTCTGCAGGAGCCAAGAGTGTCTGTCTGTGCAGTTTTGGGGTTAACATTTAAATACATATAATTTAATTCACATCAGCTCTCTGAAAATGTGTTTTCAGTTTTACAGCCCCAAACTGGTTTTAGATAAAGAGGGGAATTTATTCGTAATTGTCATGTAGTAAAGGATTTCTACAGAATGCAAATCTTCACATTAGTGAGAGATTGATCAGAGAACTAAAAATACTTCAGAATTTTGAAATTTAAGTTTTCTAGATGAGGACCAGTTCTGAAGTATCTGTCCACAATGGCAGTAAGGAAGAGATGATGTATGTGCCTGTTCTCTCTGTTGTTTCTATAGAAATAAATGCCCATTTTTGCAGTAATCTGAATAAAAGATCAAAAACTCTATGAATCAGTGTACTAAATGCAGAGAGGAGAATAACATCTGTAAGGATTGATATTTAGGTTTACTTAAGAATGTTAAGAATTCCCTTCTATATTAAAAAAGATTTGAGGGTAAAGCGTGTGCAGCATTTCTGAATTATAGTTACTATCGTAGCTTCCATCTATCACTTCCTTTCCATTGCTTTAAGCTAAACACATTTTGTTACCTTTTTGCAAATTTTGGGAGTTTGACATCTTTTATCCACATATTCTAAAGTACTGAGAATACATAAAATTCTGTGTTTCGGGCAATTGTTCTAACTGCACCATCTGAGATGTATTAACTGTTGTCTTTAGCCTATCAGTCTGATGATTGATGTTCAGCAAAGACTACTGCCAAATTTCTAAGGAGAAGTGTCAGATGTACTGCAGCAACGCTTACGTTATCACACATCATGGTGTGCTTTGGAGACTTTCCGTTGTTGATTTAATTGTTATAAATGAATACAGTTTGGGTTGAGTAACTGTGGGTTGTTTCAGTGATTCAGCATGGGGTTCCTAGTGTTTTCCATGAATGAGCAATGTTGTGATCTGTCTGCTGTTCTGTAATTCCACTGAAATTCTCGCTCTTCTCCCTCCCTCCACCAGGTACTTATATCTGAAGGCCTAGGAAGGTATGCAAAGGACCCTAAATTTGTTTCGGCTACAAAACACGAGATTGCTGATGCATGTGACATGACTATTGATGAGATGGAGAGTGCAGCAAGTAATCTCCTCAATGGGAATATCAGCAATGGGACCAATGGGGATATGTTTCCAATTTTAAGCAGACAAGATTACGAACTTCAAGATTTTGGTCCTGGCTACAGTGACGAAGAACCGGAAACGGGACGATACGAAGAAGACTTAGCTGATGAAATGATATGCATCACAAGCTTATAGTATTTAGCAAGGAAAATGTTCTAATAACAGAAAAAGTGCCTCATAGTTTCAAGATGCTAGGCACTAGCTGGAGTGAATAACCAATCCAAGTTTTGTACGAGTGATGTCACACTTCAAGGAAGCCATAACTAATAAATTTATTTTCTCCAGGTTGCCGAAATGCGATCAGAGCTGCAGTAGGTCAAGTCTCCTCCCACAGAATCTTCAATTCTTCTGTAGGAATAAGGTTATTTTTTAACCAAGCAGATTGTGACAATCAGTTTTTTGAGGGCTAGAGCAGGATTCTGAGGTGTAATATCTTGCCTGTCTTTCAACCTTGTGCTGCTGTCCTTCCTAGTAGAGTAGGATTTTGTCAGTGCCCATGTCTGTATAGGTCTGGCACAGGATTGTGTGGGAAACAGCAACATGAGATGAGTGATGACAACCAATAATGTCATTACCTCAGTGCTCAAAGCATATCAGCTACCCATTGCATATCCATTCTAACATTGTTTTCAAACTTGCCTCCTGATTTCTTTTCTTAATGCTCTTCTAAAATACAGTTTGTCAGGCTCTACCTGTTAGAGATCGTTGGAAAAAGAAGTTATCTAAAGAATAATCTGTCATATGTAACATCAGTTTACATAGGAAAATATCATTCAGATGGTCTGTTTTATGACTATCACGTTAAGGGCAAAATATACTGGAATAATTGCATTCTTATAATGCACTTGCAACCAGGTTATAGTAGAATTAGATAAGATAGTTTGCTAAAAATTATATAGTAGAAAATATTGTAAATTAATTGTAATATACAATGATTTGTATTTGTAAAGAGATGTTCTATATTTTGTAATTATTGTACCGTAATTGAACTGCAGCAATATTTATGGACCCTAATTATTGTAACTCTCCACAGAATTCTAGATAGAAGTATTTTTACTTGGAATATATAGATCTATAGCATAAATATTTAAATAGAGCCACCTCTCAGTGTAAATCTCTTTTTGGGATAAAGTGTCAAGTTTGAACTTGGCAACAGAACAGATTTTTTTTTTTTTTAAATAATTGAGTCAAAACAATCTCTCTGCATAAGGGATACTGTGGGTAGTTGACTACTCGCAGTCTTATACTTGGAAAGGTAAAAAATTTAAAGTAATTTCAACTTTTTTTTTTTTTTGACTGAAAATTAAGGTCTAATTTTATTTTTTTAATAATCCCATGCAAAACCCCCAAACCCCAGAAGCCTTGGCAAGTTGATGCCAGAGTATTCCTGGTCATGAGACAATTAGTTTTGACAAAGTGTAATACCCACATACCCTAATTGGACAGAGGAAACATCTTGGGTAGAAAATACTTCACAGGTAAATGAAAATGCTTTACTTCAGTACTACTTTCTCTGCTTGGAAAGAGAAGAAATGTGGTAATATGATTCTACACAGAACCAAAAACCTTGATATAAAAAATATATTATTTTATTGCCTCTACCTTTCTGTTGTCCTATGTGTACTATTTCAAAGATTTATTTTTATGCAATCAAGAGAGGGCTTCAATATTGTTCACAATGCAGTAAAACCCTGAAATGTCTTTGAGGCTGAAATGACCTTGGAGGATAATTAAAACACACTGAAAGCTACTGTCTATTTTGTTAGCACTGGATAACAATGACTTGTTCTAACAAGTTATCTTATCAGGTTTTACCTGTAGTTCATATGCTAGATAGCAATCCAGTTCACATTTTTACAAATGTGATGTTTAAAACATGTCAATAAACATTTTGTACATAATGACAGTTTCCTATGAATAGCTTACAGACTTCCTCTGAAATCATTCTTATTTCAAATGCCAGGATAAGAACTTAAAGGTTTGTAAATTATTTCTTGACCTACATCATTTTGTATTAAAACAAATGCAAAATGTTCTTCAAAATAAAACTGTGTAATAATTTTATTATACTTGGGAGTCCTTTTACTAATAATTTTTCACCCAGAAGTTCCAAAGGTTAAATTCAATTTGCAATGTTTGAAGAATGGGAGGGAATGTGTGGAATAGGGTATCATTCTACAGCCTCACATAGTGCAATTCTTTTATGAATGGTTGCTGTTAACCACAAAGAAATAAAGCAATGAGAGTATTCATGTGCAAGAGGGATTACTACTTCCCTAGACACAGATCTATAGAAACGATTAGGAAAATTTGACTAAAATACCCTGACACATCTAAATAAATTTTCCATGTAGTCTTGAGAAGCTCTTGGGTGAGTTACCCAGCAATACTCATTTTGTTACACTTTCCCAGCTTACAGAAACCAAATCTGGGAGGCCAAAATGGAGCTATCCCTGTGAAAAAACAATGAGTAGATTTCAAAGTTCTACCTACGATGGTAAACCCACTCCTGAAAACCACCTTTCTTGCAACTGAAGTTAAACTTCAAAAAAAAAAAAAAATTTTTAAAAAAAGAAAGGAGGAAAACAATCTCAGTCTTGTATTTTGTCCAGCATGGATGTTTGATAGCACGTCAGGTTTGGCAGACTGAGCAGAGTGACAGGGTTTTTTAATTAGTGATTTCTCCAAGGAGACAGAAAGCAATATGCAGACCTCACTGCATTTTCATGCTGTTTGTCCTCAGCCTTTAACAGTCTGATGAGAGACTCTTTAAAGTAGATAAGCAATTTTATGAGGGAACTGTTAGCAAAAATAAAAAATGAAGGAAATTTAATTACAGACTGTGTTCTATGCAGTCATTAGTTTAGGGGAGAACATATATATAGATTAAAAGAATACCTGTTCGATTTTACTACAGAAATATGTGGTAAGAAGTAATAAATGTATGCATAATTACATGATAATTGGCACCCTTAAAATACTACCGATCATTTTAATTACTCAGTACAAAAAGCCTAGAAGTTCTCTCAGCAATTAAATCATCATTTATGAGACTCCAAATTTGCTTATATATGTATTTAATGAGAGAAAATACTAGTAAAGAATTAAACACTGGTAAGTATTCTACAGTGAAGTAAATTCACTGAAAAAATGAAATCTATAAAATATATACATATTTACTGGTGTCTTTTTTTTGGAGCTTGCATGACAGAAGAATTAAGACTAAAGATTATAATGGTATAATAAGATATGCTTGTGTTCTCCCTCTTCATTTGAACTATAATCTAAAAACTAATTACTTTCATTATTATTTAATGATATATGCTATATCTCTATTCTATATTAAGTATTTAATATATTTATGCTTTTATTATTCCTCAAAATCTTTGTATGCTTATTTTATAGAAAATACATATTCCTAGCCCACTTTTCCAGTGTTCATATAGCTGCCTAATTTGGTTGCAGATGAATTGAAAGCAGACACTTGAAAAGATTTTAAGGTTGTGGGGTACAAAATCTTACATAAATTAAATACAATGCAATTTAACAAATATTTTATTTTATTTTATTATAACAAATATTGCTATTTTCTGCTGCTTTTAAAAGCACTTCTCATACTAAAGCAGCTTGAACTGAAACGTGTGTACAAAAGAAATGTTTTTGGTCACCTTTCTTTCTTAATCTCATTGTCCCGAACCAGAGACCTCCAACTGCCTGGAGCATCTGCAGCAAACCATTCCCGTGGAAACGCTGGTGTTCTCTCTTGCAGCACCATTGCTGGTCCGAGCCATGCTGGCAGGTCTAGTAATTCTTGCATCAAACAGCTTTTACAGTTAGCTGCTTTCGAACACAATATATTATTTGTGTATTCATGGAATTTATATCTGGGTAGATCTGGGAATAATCACACTGTATTATTTTGTTAAATAGGTAAAACTCTGTGTTCTGCAGTCCAATAAGGTGTAAAAGATGGTTAATTATTAGCTGAGACTGCCGGTGCTCCACAGGGCAGGTTAGAATATCCTGGACCTGTTCTAAGTACCCTTTAGCAGACTTAACTCTGCTGGAAGTCAGAACAATTTTTAACAGGAATTCAGTATCAACAACCGGATGCAACACAGGAGAAATTAATGGTAAATTGATGTTACCTAAAGATTTCCCCAGGGCAACAAACCCTTCAGCACTGCATCAAAGGAATCTCATGAAGGAGCCTCAACATTCTTCAACAGTGAGGCTGGAATTAATAAAGCAACTGCAGTTCACAGCAATGAAAATGTTTAAGCGCTTAGAAGGGGAGAAATCTGCAAGGTGTCTGTGGATGCTTAGAACTGCAGGAAGAGATGATGATGTTTCAGAAAAAATGTCTGATTATCTGATTGCTCAGTGCAGCCATGTCCCCCTGAACATAAGACACATGAACACCTAACCTTGCTATTTACTCCTCTTTTTAGAGCTTGACATATCAGCAGAGGAGAGGTCTGTGCACGTTCAGTGGTAAGTTATGTAAGCCAGTGGCCAGTTAATCCTCTGCAGTTGCATAATAGCAATTCCCATCTTGCATGCCTAGTGTGGAAACCCACATTGTAAATCTGCAAATGCAGGAACTTCAGTATCTCATCTTGCCAAATTGCTTCCCTCTGCTCAGGACTGTGGTAAGTCTCACCAGTATATATTGCTTAGAGTATCCTTATTGTATTCCAAATGACACTAGAACTTACTGAATACCTTTAAAGAAAAATCTCACAAGCATAAGTGCTCAGAAAGAATGATTTGCCATAAGAAGGTACAGAATGTACAGTCCATGCTTTTCCCAAACAGTTGCACCAGATGAATTGTCTCCTTAACTCAGCTAATCAATCACCTATGACTTGAAATATTCTTGTTCTTCCCCTCATTTCAAAAGAATGTGTCACTTACATAGAAAGAGTTTACCTGTCTCCTCGTGGAGCAGAGTTCACTGCTATCATCCTCCATCTTCAGTGGTTTTGTTTTTCTTTATGCAGATGCTCTAATGAATTAAGTCCTTTCCCTCAGCAGGGCTTCTAATCAGTGCCTTACAGAGAGCAGCACCAGGTACAAGTATCTGCCTTAAACATCTCCAGCCAACATCTGAGTCAGCAAGGTTTGCTACAGTCTGTTAAAATGGTGTAAAGTTCCGGGTTTTTTTCTGAAAAAAAGTTTATTCTGTTTGCCACAAGTCCTCAGCAATCTTAGGCTACATAAGCTTTTACTTTATAATTTGACATCTGGTTAGTCAGAAGTTACTTTGGAATACTTAATAAATACAAAATAATCATTCGATTCAATTGCTTTTAGTGAGTTCAGTTTCTTTAGGTTTTTGGGGTTTTTTTGATTTGTACCTGAAAGTTAGTTTGACAGCAAAAACAGCCATGAAAGTTTGAGTATCCTCACTTACACATCTGAAGATTAAAAAAAGGAAAGATTTAAGTTCTAACTAGAATATAACATTGTTTCAGTGAATAAGATTTGTTTTCTAATTTAAAAAGACCTCTTCCCATATAATCAAATCTGACCTTATATAGTTATTTTGAGTAGCACTTCATTTAAATATAGTTTGGCTGCAATTTTTCTAAATAAAATTTGAGTGGTAGCAAGGCACCATTCAGAATATTTCCTGAGAAATATCTTTTGCGAACAATCATCTAAGCACAGACCAGTCACTTTAAGGATGTTATAGGAAGTGCAAATCTCTTACTGCTAGAGTAATGCAAGTAAATCAGCTTAAATTGTGAGCAGAGTTCTACTAAGCTCCTTGTGAACAAAAGCAAAACAAAACAAAGAGAAATTCCAGTTTTCCAGTAGATTTTTATAAATATCAACTCCAGTCCTGCATTTTTTAGAAAAATAAGTTTCCGATAAATACACTGTATGTCTTCTCCCTGAATACTATACAGTTAGAGACTGCTGAGTGTAGTGAAATTTAAATTTGAGTGAGGATTTGTAAACTGTGCATTCCTTTCATAAAAACCGCATTTGACAAACTGAGCACACGCAGGTTCCTACCTTTCCTATGACTTCTGATACAAACTAATTCAGCCCATGAATATGAAATTGTATAAGTGCTAGACCATCCTTTGCAGGATGTGGTGATTACTGACTTGCTGCTATCCTGGGTGACATTCTCACAGTAGTTAAAATTCTTCAAATAACAAGGGATACCATAATCATTTCAAAGTAGCACACATTAATCTCTTCCATTCCTCATGCAATCACACGCTATTTCTGGCTTATGTCTTGTCATTTAGAAACAGCTTCTTTGCAACAGAAAATTTGAATTCACCACAAAAGGTCATATTTAACTAAATTTTTGATTCTTGGAGTGTCTTGAACAGGGCCAGGAGTTGGACTCGGTGATTCCTATTGGTCCCCTCAAACTCAACATATTCTATGATTCTAAGATATGCAGCTTAAACCAGCTGATTAAAAAAACAGTCGGTAGCCTAATACCAAAAAAAATTATTCAAATTAATAGTTATTAGGATATATTGTTTTGCATGATATTTATCATGTTGGCATGTTCAGTATGAGATACCAACATGCTGATGAAAGCCTAAATAGCAAATGATATGAAGGGATGAGGATATTTATTTATCTCTGCGTTTCCAAGGTCTTGGGCTTATATACGGGAACATTTTTCTCCTGGAGTGATGGGAGGCCCTTAATTATGTCTGCAGCTTTCTCTGCTATCATGATAGTTGGGGCATTCAAATTTCCACTGACAACGCTGGGCATTATTGAAGCATCAACTACTCTCAAGTTTTCAACTCCAATTACTTTTGTTTGGGGATCAACTACAGCAGTGCTGTCTGAAGGCTGACCCATTTTACAGGTGCAGGAAGGATGATAAGCACTATCAGCCTTCTGCCTTATGAAAGCATCTATTTCTTTGTCAGACTGAACATGATTTCCTGGTTGAATTTCAGGCCCACGGAATTTTTCAAAAGCTTTCTGAGCAAAGATCTCTCTGGTCAACTTGACACACTGGCGAAATTCCCAAACATCTCTTTCTGTGTAGAGAGAAAATAAGAAAATTGTAAGTATATGTTTAATTTACCAATACATATAGAATGCAAAACAGAAAAAAGTAGCACTTAAGAAAAAAGGCTGGAAGTAGTCTCTCACTTTTTGCTGAAAGCCATAGTAAAGCAGAATATTTTTCAAAGTCACAGATATTTACACTCACTGTGAACAAAACTGTCACTTTTATTGCACAACCCCAAAAGGGAAGAGGTGAACTATGAGGAATTGCACTTTATTGTGCTGTACTCGCTGTCTAGGAAAAGGAAAATAGTCTTAGCACAAAGAAGCAAAATGATTCATTCGTTCACAGCAGAGGAGGGGATGACATGAACAGCAAGACACAGCAGATACTGAGAATTCTGATTTTATCCCCAACATGGAATACTTTTTAGTTTACACAGTGCTTTGCACAGTTGCCTCTTTTGATACTAGTTGACTTCTATAAATAAGAAATAAGTACCAATGTACCCACCAGCCCTTCTGAACTGGTGTTGAGTAGGTACAAAAATCAGCTACTGAAACAGGCAGGAAATAAGTTGACATCAGAGCAAGGAGAGGCTGCATTTACCTGTGGACAGGTAGTTGGGCTCGATGATGGGGTGGTCATTCGGGTCTGAACTCTTCAGCTTCAGCCAGCCCACACTTGTGCTCCTCATGGGTCCCACGTGGACCTGCAACACCCACACTGCACTCAGGACACAATCCCACCAGATCTACTTCCAAATTCAGCATGGTTTGGGGTTTTTTGTTTGTTTGTTTTGCAATTTAGACAGACTTTACAAATTCAGCAAAAGTAAACATTAACCAGAGATAATGGAAAATACTGTTGAACACTTTTCCATTTTATGTAATTTCTCTTGTAAATATGAAATTCCTTAACAGGGAGGAAAAATGTCTGTCACATCAAATCACAGCTGTTCTTTTCATTTAAAACACAACCATTCCAATTTAGTAGTATCAGAGCATTCTAATACAATTGGCAACTGGACCAAATTATTATCATCTCTGAAGAAAACAGACTAACAAGCAGAAACATGTATATTCAGTGACAGTTCCCCAGAATTAGCACAGGCTTTTGGATCAAGATGATAGTCTAAAATGGGGTTTGGATTTGTGCCTGCGAATAAATGAGTGGTTTTATACATTTTCACTTAAACCTTTGCCCAAACTGCAGTGGCACAGGGAACACCTTGTTTTAGTTTTGAACAGCCCCTGGCAAAACTATGTCCTAACCCACAGCACCAGGGCACTTCAGCAGAGTGAATACTTAATTCAATAGTTGCCTCTTTTCCAAGAGATAAAAACTAACAAGTTTGGTGGCAATATCAAATAACAAGCTTGTGTTTTTTCAGCAATGAAGGAGGTTAAGCAGTCTGTTTCATCTTATACTGAACAAAGCATTTTTCAGTTTACAGCCAAATGATCAACATTTATAATGGAGCATAAACCTCCTTGCTAATGGCTACAAAACATTACTGGAACATTCTCTTCAACTCACCTGGTAAGCTTCCATTGTGGAAGCAACCCGACCATGGTCAATCACCTGAGAAGGAAGAAAGTGGAACTGAATGTCGGGGTGAGGAACCCCTGGTTCACTTCGGATAAAACCACCAGATTCTAGGTGGGCAGTGGCTCCCTCACCTACATGGTGTAAAGGAGAGAGAAGATGCCATTAAAAGACCTCAGAAGAGCAACAAATCCTGTTCTTTTTAACCCTTAGTTGCGCTACCACGAATAATTTATATGTAGAGGGTCAATTGCAAGGAATGCAAATCCATTATGAACGGCTTATATTTAAGCAATGTGCATCACCTTCATCTGCTTTTTAATTCCTAGATAAATGTAAATATGCATAATTTTGGAAATCCCACTGATCTGAGAACGGGATGTTACAGTTATCTCACGGTAACTGGCAGGCCAAGGGTCTGACTCCAGAAGCAGATTTGGATCCTAACAGGTGTGGAGGGAACTGGCTGCACACCCTGATATTGCTGCCCTGCACGCTCCATGACCACACCCCAGTTATCCCATCAGTCACATGGAATAGGCAGAGCCATCCACTGTGCCTGCCCTGAAGTGAAAGATGAAAAGTCTCCGATGTGTCTTCTGTTATTTTCACTTCTGTTTAAATCTGTAAGTTAGCTCTCAATATTTACTTGCATGGTAAAAAGCCGCATGTACCCAGAATAAGTTGCCAAATAATAACGTAATTCAGCAAGTGATGTAGAGCTCAACTTCGCCCAAGCTATTAAACTGACATCAAGGATTATATTTACAGATTCTTTTTAAGGTACAACTTATGACTGAGGTACTGCAAAATGCATGTGTCATTGTAAGGAAAATCAGTTCAGATTTAGTTGCAGGCCTAAAGGATTGTGATCAGAGCAACAAGCAAATTCTTTTGAGACAGTTATACAGAAAACTTAGTTCAACAATGTGTTTTTATTGACATCCTATTGATTTAAAATATAATATTTTCTCCATTCTTTTTTGCAGTAGCTTTTCTCAGTAGCACTGATTTTTAAATGTAGAATTTTTCTTTGCGTGAGATATAGGAATGTTAAAAGTGGTGAATAATAACCTCCCTCATTACCTAAGATATAAAACCTTTAAAATGTTCTGATTTGGAAGAAAAGAAATAGTTCAAATCCATTTGCAAGTTCCAGTTATTTCCCAGAGCATAAAAAAGATTATGTATCAAGGCTGCCAGACTATAAAATCCATGGATAAAAGGCTGTCATAATTCTAAATCAGTGGTAGAATGATTGCCTACTTTGCTTCATACCTGTAAATTTCCAAAGCCATTCCAGACCAATCCTCACCATGCTAAGTGGCTTTTGTGCACTATATAGAGTAATAGGTTTGGTGCACTTTTGCTGAACATAAACTTCTAAATGATCTTGAAGGTTCTGGCCTACTCCTGCAGGGGGTAGAAGGGGAGGGAGGGAGAAGAAAGTGAGAGGGGAAAAAAAAGTTATTTCACACAGAACAATTACCCACCCTGTTTTAAGCAGAGAACAGTTTAAGTGGGAACTAAACCAACCTCTTACAAGGGCAGTGATGACTAAGACCAAGGCCATGAGTCACATCAGCCTTTTGCTCATGTCAGAATAAGGTTTTACATAAACATAGCATAACTAGAATGAAAATAGGAAGTTAAATGGCAGATATATCACTTGTTCTAAAATAGCCAGATATGACTTCCAAATACTGTGCTAAGTTTTTTAGCTTTAAGGAAAAGTTCATGTTGTTTCTTCTATATTTGAATATTTATGACGGTGAGAGTTTATACAATCTGTTGTGGATCAAAACTAATTAAACAAGTGTGCTGCTTAACTATAAAAATATGCCTTCAAAAAGGCATTTTCACTGTCAAATGTAGTGAAGAAAGTGTAGGAGTTTGCTGCTCAGCTCTAAAATCAATGCTTGTTTCCACTGATTTGTATAAAATCAATGCTTCTTTCCACCGGTCTGTTACAAACGTGTCTCATCACGTGGTTCAGTCTACACAACTTGACATACAGAAAACTCAGTTTCATGATTCATTTAATTTAATGGTTGTTCAGTTGCATCCATAGGAAGATGAAAGGTTAGAAGAAAGAAAAAAAATTACCAGGAAGATGGCAAACAACAGGGATCCCCAGTTTTTTTAGATCATCTCCATTTCCAATTCCAGACAACATAAGCAGCTGGGGAGAATTTATGGCCCCTCCACTTAAAATAACTTCCTTATTGGCAAAAACCTAAAAGGAAATGAACACAAAAGCCCTAAGATTATTAAGCCTGAGCTGAATGCAAGCAACATCAAGGGGTTTTTTTTGGATGTGCTGTTCTGATCCAGATTAGACACCCTTCCCTCACATTTTCGTCATTTAAATGTATTCCTGTCTTGTCAGAATTTTCCGCAGAGAGAAATAATCAAGCTTTTACTTTGATCATTCCTGTATCTTAACAATCCATTCAAACTGTATGACACAGAAACATTCAGTACCATGGCTGCAAACAAACTCCTGTCCTACTGGCCAGGGGAATAGTACCTGTGACACTCAGATCAGGCAGCTAAGCCTCTCTGCCATTTTCAATAGCCCTTTATAAATTAAAACTGAAACTCCTAAGGAAGATTCTGAATTCACAGACATGGTAGCTCAAGAATTCTCAAGAGCTTATTTTTTTAAATTCAGCTAAGATTAAAGTTTGGTTTCTTAGCTCATGGTAGTCCTCAAAAACCCCCATTCACTAAAGCATTACTGCTAAAACTGACTGCAGGCATACATTGAATTCTGTTTTGCTGACAGTCTTTTCATCAAATGGTTTGGTCTGAGCCCTGAGCTGGTGCATGATACAGGCTGCTAAATTATTCCTCTGCCTTTGACTCAGAGTTTTAACAGATTAGCATGGAATGCATATTAAACTGTAATCCTGTCCTTTTTGAATGGCACCTCAGCTATACAGAATGATGGCAAATGAGATCACTGCTACAGTAATATCAACATGTAATAATAATTAAAAAAAGTATTCTCAGACTATTTATCTGATATGGCCAACAGATGGCCAGTGTTATGTTTTTGTTTGTTATTGTTTTGCTCTGGGCAATCATTAGTATGTTAAGACTAATAAAGACCGTATCAGTGCCAGTTGAATCAATACTTAGAGCTGTATTTTGCATGTTATACAAACATTACCCATTTACATTTTCTATGGTAGACACAGAACTGGTACCAGTTTGTTCAGAGTAGCACTCAAATGATGCTTGCTCACTCTAAACTCACTGCAAAGTCAGCACTGTAGTTAATCCTAGTCCACACAGAGTCTCTCATAAAGTTACAGCCAACAGGCTAGGAGGAAAAAGTTACTTTGATACATTTTTGTATGGGTTAGTCTATAGCATATTAAAACTTTTTCATCCTTTAAAATATACTTTTTGGCTTGATTATGAACTTAAAAACTCCAAGAATGTTCAGTCTACTTTCCCTGCTTTTGTCAGAGGGCTTACTGGGGCCCTGGGAGATCTCTAAGACTTCAGTGTTACACAAATAACAACTCACTGTCTGGTGAATAGGTTTTGAATAATTTTTGAATCAGGCTTTGGTGATCTTTTCACTCTGCTGATGACTGACATAAAAGGGGTTCTATCTAAAATAGACTGTAAAAACAAAAACACTTTAATGTAGTCAAGTGCTTCATCTAGATGTTCCTAATGCAATAAAATTATTAGCTCCTCCATCCTGACAGATATAAAATTTTACAGAAAGTAAAGCAGACTAATCCTGCAGTTTTGATGCTGGTGGGGAGGAAAAAAGGAAGGGAAATACTTTGAAGGTGTAATTTGTACAATACATGATATAAATATATATAAATCGCTACTTAGAATTCATACATATATTAATATGTAGGAAAAATCATAACAGTCGAAGAATTTTGCAATTAAATTGTCCAGTATTCAGAAAGTCTTTGATCATGTGTAATTAGGTTTCCAAGACTTTCTTCAACAAAACTGATCTTGGTAGTGGCACGAGAACAGCAATTAGAGCTTCTGTTTTCACAGAGATTTGATAGCTTATGAAATCAGTTAAATGTTCTGCAACTTTTAAAAATATTGTTTAAATTATCATCATTTACAATCCACTTAGAAAGGAGCAGATTTGTTCTGTACTTTAGAAAATCAAAGAACAGATTATTTACACCATATTTTAGCTTTTAGCGGGTGCTCAGTCACAGAACACTTGTCTTCTGAGTCTTGTAAGACTTACTGAGCTCAAACCACCAAAATTTTTACTCTACGCTCTCTAGGATATTATTATTACAGTTTGTAATTGTTTTATAATCATTTGTGACTAAATATCTCAGGTTATTAGCAGACAAATCCCTTTTAGGCAACATCTTAGCTACATACTCCACAATCAGCTCTTAAGGGAAGTGAGGATGATTCTGTAAGACACAGAAGTCAATGAATTGAAAGAGGCATAAGACGAATTGATTATTCCCAGAATTCAGTTGTAAGGACAATTCAAGCTTCCTTCCACACAGTGACATTTTCAGTGGAAGTTGGACTGAAACTGAGAAATATTCATTCCACAGCCAACCATAAGGCAAGATTCATCATTTACCCCCTGAGCCATTCAGATTTCCTAATCTGGCTTTTGCAGATTTTCTTATGCCAGACAAGCATTTTCCGAATTGTTTTTCAGAAACATCACCATTGCAGCACACTGGTCAATGTGCTGGGACAAGGCATGGTTGCACCACAGCTCCAGTCAGACATCTTACACAACACTGAGTAACATCGAGTTATGGCTTGTCCCCTCAGCACTGGGAGATGGAAATATGATGATGAAGTTAATCTCTAAATCAATACAACTGGAATAGCATCTACTGTAAAATAACTGACAAGGAATCATATAATGGAAGAAACAACAAAACCGCTGAAAAAAAGGACATTTTGCGTGGTAAAGTGTCATATTTAATAGATTTTTTTTTTAAAGTATAATTTAGCTTTGATTCACACTTTTCATACTGGAAATTGAAAATCTCTTACCTTTTTCCTTTGCCCATTTTTCACATACTCAACACCAATGCATTTTGTTCCTTGAAACAAGATTTTTGTTACAAGTGTCTTCTCTGCAACTGAGAAATTTGGGCGTGATATGGCTGGGCGAAGATAAGCACTAGCTGTGCTCCATCTTTGACCTACAATGTATATTTATGTTAAACATCAAAATAGTCATGTTCAGTATTCTTCAGATTTTGGCCAATAATCACCAGGATACTTAGAGATGGAGAGTCTTCATAGAATTTATAGAGTTCAAAGCAAATGTGATTCGATATAATAATTAAAGATTTTGTTTTAGCACAACAAATTTCACAATGACATAGATTAACTGTGAATCAGAACTTGCCTGCCAATGCAACTTGCAATGAAATACACAGTCCACTGTGAAATGAATAGGGTGTAAATACAGAGTGCCATAGCTGTCTAGTAACCTAAACACTCAAATGGCATTCAGTGCAGATAATACGTCCATATTTCAAAATTATTTCTGGGTCAGAAATAGAAATGATTTAGGGAGTCCCTTACGATTTACCTCGGTGTATGGTCATGTCCATCCAGCCAAAGCCTTCTTGCTGATAGCCATTCATGTCATCTGTGAAGGGATACCCAGCTTGCTGGGCCGCCTCCAGGAATGCTCGGTGGAGAGGATGGTTCGTTTTCCCTCTTGACACGTGCAGGGGGCCACTCCCACCTCTGTACTGATCCGGCCCCAGTTCGTGTGTCTGTGCCTTCTTAAAATAGGGCAGGCAATGCTCATAGTCCCAGCCGAGAGCCCCCTCCCTGCTCCACCGGTTGTAATCCTCGGCGTGCCCACGGATGTAGACCATGGCATTGAGGGAGGAGGAGCCCCCCCACACTCTGCCCCGGGGCCAGTACATGACCCGGTTATCCATGTGCCTCTGGGCTGTGGTGTGGTAGTACCAGTTGTATTTCTCGTCACAGAGGTTGTATGTTAAGGCAGCAGGCATGTGAATCTTCCACATCAGTCTTTTACTGCCTAGCAGGGTATCTTTAGGGCCTGCTTCCAAAAGTAGCACAGTACTCTGAGGGTCTTCTGTCAGCCTGTTGGCTAATACACAGCCTGCTGATCCAGCTCCCACAATGATGTAATTATAAGAGTTTTCCTTTTCGGAGCTCAGTTGAGATGATGCACGTGAAATTTTGAATTGTTTTTCATTGATGCCAAACATGTTCTTTAATGTGTGTGCTTTAAACAGGTTTCCCGCTACTTTGCACATCATGGGACCATGACATGTAAATCCTTTCATTAAATATGACATCTTTGCTAATAGTTAGTCACTCTTGAAGAATTTCTGACAAAAATCCAGTGGTTTACCCTAGAAAAAACCCCAAAGGTACTAATTAATATGTAGGCATTACTAACTCTAAAATGTCAGTCATTTTCAGGTGGCACAGGTATACTTTACCCATTTTCACCATGCAAAAAGTTAACAACGGTGCCAATAAACCAGTAAACATTTACTGTCTTATTACTCTTTTAATGCAGTCTATGCAGCAGTCAAATGTACTACCCTATATTATATGTAGTCTGATTTTGATTTGCTTCTGGTTCCTGAGACGAAGAATATTTTCAAGTATTTGCCAAACCCATAAGGGGTAGAAACTTTTGCATTCCTTGTAGTCTCTCTTTATTCACCTCTAACAGGCAAGAATTTAAGAAAAACGATGACTTCACAAACTTCTCTGTAAGTTTGTGACAGTGATGTCACACAAGGCAATTCCCAATGGAAATGATGCATGCTCACTACACATTCTGCCAGACAATGTCTCCACAAAACAAATGTGTAACAAACTCATCTCCAGCTATCCCTAAGATGAAAACTGCTGGATTTTGAGACGTGTCTCCTAACACAGGGAAGGCAAAATCCGTTCATCTGCGCCTTTCTACCTTGCTACTAAACCCAGATCCTGCAAGAATGCTCCGAGTACAGTTACATTCTAACACTACTGGATCCTTAGGCTGAGTAGGAATGGCAACTTTTTTACCTCCAGGGAAGTCTGTGAGCCTTGGAAGTACCACAAGTTTAGCTCTGTGTTGCCCTAGTTCGGGTACAGGGACTCAGTGCCAGATTTCCATAGCCTGTGTGCCACAGGTACTGATCCTGCTGGCCGGTTTGAAGGGTTTCTCCTGCTCCCTGCCCTTGAAACCATTCCTTTTGGTCTAAACAATTGGTGAAATGGCATGTCCTTGGCCTGTAAAATAGTATTTCTCCCTGGCCCATGGCTTCTATATAAGCCGTTGTGGATTCTAGAGACAGCAACTTATCCAGTCCATGACACTTATCTCCTTCAGCACTGCCCAGCTGAAAGAGATAAACAAGCATTCTCCTGAAATATGTAGAATAATCTGTAACAAAATTAGGTATAAATTGCTGCTAAATGTTAAAAATCTTCCACGTACAGTCATAATTTGATACAATTTTATGTACAATCTCATTTGCAAAAGTATGTTCCTTTGCTTTTGGGGAACAGATGGGAAGAAGCATAACTCTCTGACTTTTCTTAGAAAAACTTGTAATAAACTTGTCTGGGGCTGTACAAACCTCAAAACTTCTGAATGAACAACCAGCCACGGAGAACAATTTGTTCTGTAAAGAAAGGAAAAAAGCTGGGGGTATGTCTGAGCCTAGAGTACAGACAGCTGATTCTCCTTACATGCCTAATTAAAAGTAGTTCCCAGCTGAAGATGGGGACATGTCAGGGGTTTTTTTGCAGGTGGAATCTATTAAAGGATTCTTTCTTGAAGAAGGTTTATCAGCTTTTTGTGATGCAGCAGAGGAGGATGTAAAGGTAGAGAGGATTTTACTTGTTTTGATTGTGATGAAGAGGGCTACAGTTCTGCAGTACCTGTATTTAACCTGCAGATCTGGTGGGCCACAGGACTTTATTGATCCGGGAGGAGCAGATTGGTGATGGGGTTGGTAGGATATGGGCCTGGGCGTAATAATCTGGGAAAGATACTTTGTCCTGTACTACAGTTTTATGGCCAATTCTTTTAAATGTTGCAGTGGCTATGTCAAAAGGAAATAGGTAGAAATAAGGAGGTTTATACAATGTGGTTCTATTGGGATGCTCTGTACTCACTATCAACAAAAAAATACCTTTTGAGCCTTACTGGGTGTTACTGCGTGTCTTTATCTGGGTTCCCCTATATCATGACCTTGTTATGAGTGTGTAGTAAAATGTTCCTCAGGAATCAGTGGGCAGACTTGCAGGAATGCATATAGCAGCAACATAAAATACACTCCCTGTACTGCAGTAGAGCTTCAAAATCTGGAGCTTGTTTTAGAAAAGTTTTTATTTACCAAAGTTGCTATTCAGCAGAGTCTATGGCTGGCGGTTGTATACGACTGAGGGGAGCAGGAGAATCTCAGCAGGAAAGTTCTGTTGCTACAACATAATAATACAGATAATCACACACTGGTTAGCTAGAAGTGGGCAATGGAATTCTGAAACCAGGTGTCTGGGGCTCCTTGCAGCATTGTAACACATTTCTGAACACAGTATCAGGCTAATGTAATCCTTAGGTACCTACTATTGCAACTCTACTGGCGTTGATCTGGGGTCATATGTGAAAACAGACCCAAGACAGGGCACCCACTGTCTGGGCTAGAAGGCTGAAATGCCAACCAAGAAAGCTAAACCTAATGTTCCTTTTAAGTAACATAACTAGTATATTTTAAATCTTCTCCACCATATGTGTTTCAGATTTATAGTTGAATGTTATTTCACGGTTTTCTTCACTTATTGTTGTTGTTTTATTTCAAATGGAACAGGATTGGCAGACTAACATTTGAGAGAATTTTTATCTTGCAAAGAGAGCTGGGAGTGAAGTCAGCCAGCAATGTCCTGGCCATAACATTCAAGTGACTTTGACAGTCAGTGTGTAGATGATTCACAAACCTTGGTGCTTTTGAGTTCTGTAGTGCAGAGGTCAAAAATCAAGTCATTCTGATTTAGTATAAATCCAGCACACATCTTTGATTGAATGGATTAAAACACTAGTTTCAGTGGACTAAAACGCTAGTTTCAATGCACAATTCTTTTTGCCACATTGATTCACATTGGCACTTTCACATTCACTCCTCCTTGTGTGGTCCCTCTGCATGAGCTTACTCCAGTTCTTCTAAACTGATCCTGAAACAAAAAGGAGAGGGCCACTGTGCCTGAAACATTACTCCCTGTTCTATTGACAGAGGTGAAACAAGAACATCCTCTCTGGCAAATGTAAAATATGACCCTCTCCCAGCGATGTCCACAGCATGGACAACATAAAGTAGCAGAGCAATGGAGCTTTGTCAGGACATTAACCCTTCATGCCACTACCAAATCCTGTCAGGCCTGACTGTGTAGAGTGCAGGAGGAAGAGCTCCTCAGGTTATAACAGATCTTGTTGTTTGTTTGTTTGTTTGTCTTCCCCTGCTGCAGGCTGTGTAACAGGGTTTAAATGTCTCTGCTGCGGGAATGTTTTGGATTAATTTTCCCTTCAGTCCTGCTAGAGAGAAAGTTCATTCACTCTTAGAAACTTTATGGTGAGTTTCATTTCCAGGGCTGAAAGTGTTCAAGTCGACTTACCTCGCCGCTTCCTCCTCTGTGCACAAGCGTGTCTGTGAGCTCCGGAGGGTCCGGGTCTGCCCGCGACCCTCCTCTGGGGGCTCCTGCTGCGGCTCCTGAACCGGACCGGGACCGGGGCCACTCCCGCCCAGCCGCCCGAGCAGGAAGGAGATGGGTCTGTCCCGGTCCCCTCCGCAGGACGGGGCACCCGCAGGCCGCTCTCTCTCAGCCCGGGCCGGGGAGGCCTCTCGTGTGTGGGGGCTGCCGCCGACCCTCGGCAGCCACCGCCCAGCCCGGCGGGCGGAGCGCGGGGTGGGCCCTGGGAGCGCTGGGGCCGCCGGCGGGAGGGCGCGGAGTCGAGTGCGGGCTGCGGGGGGAGAGCTCCGCGGGGAGGCAGGGCAGGAGCGCGGCTGGGACTTCCCCTCGGAATGCACCCTTTGGCCGCTGTGCAGGATGTGCCAGAGCGGCTTCGTGCCGTTTCGAAAGCGCTCAGAGGGGCAGCGGGCGAAGTCCTCAGCCTCGCCCATCCCGCCGGAGTCCCCGGCAGGCTGCGCTGTCCCGCCGCTCCCGCACTGTGCCGGGACAGGGCTGCCAGCTCGGCCAGGACAGGGCTGCCAGATCCTCCGGAACAGGGCTGCCAGCTCCGCCAGGACAGGACTGCCAGCTCCTCTGCGAAACTCCGAGGCGTGGGGCAAACCCAGCCCTGTGCTGAGGCGATCCCCCCGGCTCCTTCCCAGGAGCGCTCCAACTTTTTCATCCCGCTCTTAGTGGGGCGGAAAAAATGTCTCCCCCACCCCCGGCTGCGAAAACGCTTCACTTTCTAGTGGGAGCGCTGGGAGCTGCAACGCGGCTGGAGATAAAAGTCCGGGTATCCCCGCCCCGTGCCCCCCTCCATGCCCCGTTCCGCGCTCCCCGCCGTGCCCGTGCCTCGCTCCGTCCCCGACACCGACGGGAGGTATCGGTGTATGTATGAGCGCTGGGCGCAGTGCTGGGAAAGTTGAGCTGGAACTTGCAGTTCAAGGCTTTAAAGCGATCCTTACCTGTGCAATGCGTGTTTCCAGGAGAACGCCTTGGTCTGGAAGTGAGAGTAGCAAAGGCACTGCCCCGCCGGGCCTGTCTGTGTTGACTGATTCATTACCTCAGCAGTGACGACTTTCGGGTTTGGTTGTATCACTGAGAAGTATGTGTTCAATCATAATTCTCAACACTATCCCTCTGGATAGCCAGAAGAACTAATAGTTCCAGAACATAACTCAGATAACTTACTTCTCTATCGGCTTTGTCCTCTGAATATCTTCAGTACATGCTACTGTAGGGCTAGTTCACTGTAGACTAAACTGCATTAAAACGTGATGGTGGTGAGAGTATCTCATAAAATTCCTTGAGAAATGGCCAGGGATTGGTACTGTGTGAAAAGTAACTGCCACTTCTGAAAGATGAACCCAGGAGTCTTGTTTTCCCTTTCAGAATGCTTATGGTAGAACAAATCTGATATAATGAAGACAAACCAAGGTAATAGTGAGATTTTTCCTGACATCACCTAAGGACAATGGTCTCTGCTGCAACGTCTTTGATATTGCTTGTAGATGCTGGGTTTTTTCCAAGTCTTTCCTAACCACTCTTGTCAGAATGTACTGAATGACTAATAATTTTATATCTTAATTACTTGTTAATGTTTTTGTTCTTAATCAGATTAAGAAGATAATGGACAGTCTCTGGGTGGTTGGTTATTCACACTCAAGCACCAAACTTCTGAATAATTCATCATTAATGGAAACGAGTAATTCTTCTCTGTGGAACTATGAGTAAATGTGTACTTGATATAAGTGGTCTTTAATCTTTGCAATGATTAAGAATGTTTGAAACCAAACTGATGTGTGTTTGCAGTGTTGAAATAATTTTGTACACTTTCAATGCTGTTATTCAGTAACCAAAAAAAGTCTATAAAAATGTGCATTAAATATGTATAAGAGCATAGAGGTTTCATGAAATAACAGTAATTTCAGAAGTTAAGTAGGGGTAGATGTAGAGCAGAAAATTCTAATAGTGTTCATTGTTTTGAATATGAAAAAATAGAGATTTTCACTTCTGTGTAAGGGCTCCTGTGGGTGTCCAGTAGTTCATGGGCTTGCTGACTAGAAATTGGTGATGATCTATCCCTCTGTTATCAACTGAATCATACACATCGCCTTTAAACAGAAATTTTGAGAATTTTGTGCAGGTGAATTTGCTACTTTTTTAATGCATGGATACTTGAATATTTATCATTCTAGAGTCAGTACTCACTGCAAACTAAACTGAAACTACTCCTTGTTTTCTGTTGCAGTATTTATCGTGTATATTCAGCAGATTTTCCCCTGTATGTTTGCAAAAATGTGGGGAAAATAAATATTTTGGTTATACAGATATTTGAATGTTAGAATTCTGTTAAAATGCAGATGATTTCAGTCTTAGGTGACTTTATGCATACTGGCCTTGGCAAATTTTGCCCTTCACCTTTCTTAAGTTTTATGCTTATTACAGTAATGCTGCACTTTAGGAATTAGTTACTTTGTAGCTCTTGCTCGGGGTAAAACTCCAAACAAAAAGGAAGAAAGGAGATGAGATGATGACTGACTGATGAGACTTTAGGTTGCAGGGGGAGGTACATTCCAGTAACATGGGAGGGAAGTGGTAGGGAGCAGATTCTGACTGACATGCCTTGTTTCTTTCGAAGTAGGGAAGAACATTAAGTAAATTAGTCAACAACTCCAATGGTGATGATTAACCATTTTGCATTGCTTTTTAGCATGCTTTCTATGTATGGACATTGGAAATGATAACTTCAATAATTCTGTGTGCATTTTCTCTAGTCTATTAAAATACACATAAATGAATGCATAAATACCATATATTGATAAGTATTATTATGATAACTGAAGATAGCTTTGACAGACTTGTTTCAAAGTGATTTTTTTCTCTTTTAGAGCTCCTCACTATCAATGCAGTTGGAGGATTTGAGTGTTTTCCCCTTGCTGCTCTCCTTATGACTCACTGCTGTGGCAGCTCATGCCATCTCAGACTGAGGTAAGAGTTCTCACCTTCTTGAGCTTTTGTATTCTGTTGAGTTTTGCTGCAAGCATCATTTTAGATAAGGTCATATAAAAGAGACTCTCTTTCAGGTATTATTGCAACAGGAACACTATCAAGTTTGTTCAGGAAGCTCCAGCTTCAATATTTCAGTTCAAATCAGTCCTGTGCTTTTGAAGGCAGCTGCCCAACCAAACCAGGTTTGGGTTGGTGTTGCAGGGTGGTTGAGGCAGCCTTGCTGCCCTCAGATGGAATGAAACTGGAAAATGTGCTGGCTGTATAAAATTGCAGCTAGGTCTTTTGGGTGTATTGTATTGGTTTTCGTATAACAGAGAAAAAAGTGGACTCTACAATGGATAATGAAAAGCTAACAAGAGGTTTTGATGGTAAGTACCAGGCAAGAAAAAAACACTCCACTTCCAAATTCTTGTCTTTCCACTGAGTAAAATAATTTATTACATGAGTAAAATACCAACAGTGAGTGTAGTTTTAGTTCTTCATTTCACTTTTACCCTAATGATCACTTATATAACAACTTCATCTCCTGGTAACATTAGAGTAGGAATCAGAATATTATATTAAACCCACAGCTGCACTCTTCAGCTGCTGCTCCTGGAATGAATCTTGGCTTAACATCTGTCACATCATATTTTATATCTTAAGTTTCTACGCTGTGCAATTTTAATATACATAACCTGTATAACATAAATATAGTTACTCTGGAGATGACAGTGGTACTCTGTATGCAGAATTCAATGCATACAATCTGAAAGACGAAGGGTAGCTGAAGTCAAGTGCATTCAGTAAGATTTTTGTTTATTTACAACACTTCCAGAAAAACTTCAGTTGAAGTTAATATTAATAAAATACAAAAAATATATATCAGCAGAAGATCAGTTCGTGTGCACTGGAAAAAAAGGGCATTTGGGGAAAGGAATCTTCAGTGAAGTTCCTACAGGTTCCTCTGTACCCACCTCCATTACCACACAAATGCAGCTCGTTCCCGTAACATCCTGACCCCAAAGCGCTGCCATTCCCTCTGGTATATCCACAGCTCCTGAGTCGTGTCCAGACAGGCCAAAACTGCACCTCCCTTCCATGCAATTAAACGTGGGTCCATATCCTAAATTCAAAACACAGATTGCACACAGTTACCGCTCTAATTTTGTGTAGTTCTCCAAAGTTGTATCCTATTTTTTCACCAGTTAGAATCTGGCAGGGCAGGGGAAGAGAAAAGTTTTTCAGTATTATCCAGGAAAAAATAGTGAGATAAAAATATTTAATTGATATTCAAGATGCTTTGAGAAGTCAATTTTTGTTTTAAGATACTTTCTAAACACGTCATGAAAACCTTGCCTTCAGGAATGAGGGCTTTGAAATAGACGGGAGTATTTAAAAGTTTGGCCTGATTTTTGCCAAGTGAAAATTGCTCTCAATGCCAGTTTTTCTTTTATCTTAATAGTACTAAAAAATAAAAAAATCACAATTTCTTGCTGAGGAGACAGGGTACCCTCATGGGCCAGTACTAGCTGCTTCTTTAAGAATATGGCCTTTGGCTAATAAACACTTCAGTGATCTGTACCAGTAACCCATTTGCTTTGCCTGTAACTGGTCAGTGCTATAAGATGAAAGCTCCCTTAAATCTCAGATATTCAACTACTTTGGGATTTTGAAAGAATTTTTTTCTTTTAATCTTTCGAAGATTTCAACCAATCATAGTTTACTGATCACTTAGCTCTCAGTTAAGTTACCTTAGGTCTTGTGATGACTTCAACATTTTCAACGACTCTTCTGAAAGAAGGTGGCATTTTGTTGAGAATTCGGTGTTGAAGGAACTCTTGAGCTTTATGAAACATAAGGCCTCCTCCCACTACTAAGATGGAGCTGTACATCTTCTTTTTTGTATCATCGGATGCTGGAATTAATGGATATATAGAAATATATCTGTTTTTTAAAGTTAATATGGCCTGTATTTGTATTACAATTAATTTAGTGCAAGTCAAACCAGATAGAAACTGATGTTTGCTTTTAAAATTCTTCTGCTATTCCTTGGGGATACAAAAAGTGTAGCTCGAGAAACATCAACAAAGATGCAAGCATAAGAAACAGTGTAGCTCTTCTCAAGATGAGAAAACCTACGACACACCCTTCTTTGGTGAAATACAGGAGTTAACATAAATCCACCCTGAGGTGTATTTTATAGACTTGTACAAATATAGTTCTTACCACAGCAGTCGATACTATGAAGGATGGCTTTGTCCAGGCCCAAGGCTTTGCCTTCAAACTGAGAAATAGCAGTTTTCCTGGACATGTGTGCAGTTAAAGGCTCCTCTGAATCATTGCCAGGTATCATACAGTCACCCTGGGAAGATCCCAGTTCCACTTCTTGTGGGTAGATCCTCTCTGAAATGTCTGAGGATTGGCCCCTCAATTCTCCCTCAAAAGCACCAGGCTTCGACATAGATTTTCTGTCAGCTGTAGCTTTTGAAGACTTAAAAATGAGAAAACAAGTTGAAATATGAAAAATGCAAAAGATCTTCAGCACGCTACAGAACAAAGACTTAACTAAGCACCATTGTACTTCCCTTCACCTTTTTGCACAGCAAGGTTAAGCATTGCATTATTACCTCATTTAATTTTCATTTTAATCCTGATCAATCCCATAATATGAAGCCTTCTTAGACTTTACAAATGCACACTTCTAATTAAAGAATTGCTTAGGCATCTGTAACTACTTACCTTAAATTTATTCTTTAATACTTCTGACCCAGGTAAAAAACTTTGGTTTCTGAGATGAGCTAACGAGTCCTCATTTTACTCCCCAATTAAACGATAGTTAATGAAAAATAATACCAGCAATCACACACCTGCTCCTGCTTACTTTGTGTGGCCAACAGATAATGTTCATCATGAGGATCCTCAGGGTCACCTTGTGACCTGTGCTGCAAAATTGTCATTTTTTGCCCAACAATTCCAAAAGTTGCTGGATAAAACAGAGCCATTGGTGCCTGAAGAGAGATTTGGCATGGGTTTACTACAGTTTTCCTTCTTTTGGCATTTACTATAGGAAAAAGATGAGTCTCGTTCTATTTTTCTCACAATTCAAAATTAAATAGAGGTGGTTTGTTTCCAGGTAGTTTGTAAAATACTAAAGTGTCTTCTGTTTTTTATAATCTAAAAAAATCCCAACAAATACACAAGTTTATTTACAGATTTTAGCATTGTAGGATAAATCAGTAGTCAAATACAGTTTGTTAAGAAATTAGAAAATTCAATCGTGAGCTGAAAAACTTGCAAAATTAAATTAATGCCTTGCACTTGAAGGATAATTATCATATTTAGATGAAGCAACAACCATTCTGGCTAAAGCTACTTAGAAAGGTTTGTGCATCCACTAGTGCTGTATTAGGCCCATTCACACACATAGAAATTAATTTTATCTACAAGTATAGTTAGGAACAATCCATAAATCACGTGGGCTCTGTAGCACTGGACTGATACAAAGTGATGCTCTGAGTCTGAATGCTCAATATACTTCTAATTTAATTTAAAAATCACCTGTAATTTTTCATCACCTAATCGGAACTGGTACAACAAAGCTGGAGAATCTGGATGCCGAATTTGGAACTCATGATCTTGTAATCCAGAAATATCCTAAGGTCAGAAACAATAGAAACAAAAAATTTGTATATTTTCTATTTATCAAGCTGCATAATCTATTTAAACTGCAGGAAACAACAAAAAGTAACAAAACTCTTCCAACTATGTTTTTTATTTACCTATTCTTGAGTTTTTTAAAGTCTTTTCCACGTAGTATGATCTGCCAGACAGCTTTCTACATGCCTAAGCCTCTATAATGAGGGTTTTGCAGGAAGAAGAGACCTGCTGGCAGATCTTACAGAATTGAAGTTGAAAACCTGCATGTATGCAATTATTATCAGCTTCTTTCAGCAGTAAGAACAAAGAAATTATCCTGCTAAGGGCTGGGATTCCTTGAAGCTAGAGGAAAAATACACCACGTTACAAACATTTCAAGTCTAAAGTTTCTACAGCTTTTGCCAGTATTCTACTGAGTAAAATATTTACAATCAACTTGGACTCACAAAAGGCTTCCCAGATTAACATTTTGTAAAAGAAAAAAAGTTACTTGGAGAACACACTATTTTCCCTTTCCCACCTGATCTAGATGACAAAATGTCTCCTTTAGGTGCTGAAGTAGCAGGCAATCCAACTTATTAGTTAGCTGGCAGTCTCTGTATGGGAATCCTGCTCGTTGCATAAGCCAATAAAAACACCTTGACACATCAGATCCTCCATATGCAAGGCACAGCCTAAAGCACAGAGAAGAAAAAAAGATCTTTTCATGTAGTTGCTGAAATATTGGCTGACTGTAGTGACAGGCAGAGGAATGCTAGGAAGATTTTAGACATGCTGGGATCATGACTTTCACAGTTTGCAGAACACAATATTAATTCTGATCAGTTCTGCCTGTTTTCTTCTTTTAAAGACATCAGAACTCTTTAAGGTTCATATCGTAACAGTTAACCCTGTCAAATGCTTCACAGTAAAAAAAACCCTTGTGTTTACAGAAATCTTGTTTTCTTTTTAAAGTCAAATCCTTGGTAAGCAAGTAAGTCCATGATTATAATAATTTTGCATGCTGTAAGGTACCTGGTGTTGCGATGGGAAACACCATCTTCTACACAGCAAACACTTGTCTTCTGATCTCCCACATCTACAATACATGCACTGCTTAAACCACTTCCAAAGGTAGCACAGACAGACTCCTGGTGTACAATAATTCCTAGCAATATGAGAAAAAATTATATTAAATTCATGCCAAACTTTACAGTAATAATGCTGACATTTAAAGGGCATTTTAATGTCTTTTGAAGATCTACAAATAGCCTGACTCTGCAGTGAAAGCCTGTATATTTAGTCAAGATGGGGTGGGGGGGTACTTAGAGATTTTTTTGTTGGTCAAGGCTTTAAAAGTCCTGAAAAAAGCTAAGAGCAGGGTTAAATGATCCTGTTTCTGTAAGATTAATGGTAGTGTCTTCAAATTTTAACTATTTTTTAAATCTGGCTGTGCAGAGTCTTGGCTATCGGATGTACATTAAGAGTTTTCCTAGTTTTTTTTATAGTTTTAATCAAATGGCATTACTATTACCATTTCAGATATGGTCTTTAAGTAGTTATAAGGTGCAATTTCATCCTCTGTTTTCCTTTCAATCCACCTTTACAGAGTACATTTCTATCACAACCCCATATTTAACCCTGGGAAGTACCAGAGGTTCCAGTCTGTTCTTCCAAACAATCATGCACTTTAGAAATATTTAAGAAATCAGACTGTTGCTACTTCTACCTCAGCTGAATGAGAAGCCCACAGCGGGAATGCATAACAGCAAACCAAAAATCTTGATTCAATATTAGCCAACCATTTTATGCCTTTAAAAGAGACAGCAGTTATGTGATTGGCAAAAGACAAGGGTGCTAGTCCCAGCCAATCTAGGACTGAAGTGCAAAAATGTGCCTTAAAAGAAAAAAAAAAAGAAATCTTTCTGCAAATAATCATTAAGTACTCGCTTCATTACGGTTTTTACCTGAGAAGCCCATCTTCATTAGGATCATATTTACCAGTTCTTTCACATGTTGTTTATTATAGATGTCTGGAATTAGTAAAATGCATCTGTAGTACTGAAGACAAGAACAGTAAACTAAAACCAGCTCTCAAATGAAGTTTGATATACAATTTATTAAATAAAACCAAAATTTTAGGAAAGCAGAAGGTTTTTAATACTTTAAAAATGTGTTCAAAGTAAGTGCCAAGAGTCTATAGCCATTAAAATGGTTATAAGTACATCAGACAGGAGACAAACACCTAGCTGGCAAGGATAAATAATTATACAAGTATTAGGCAACCCTTCCCCAGGTGCCTCCTTTACAGTCAACAAAAAATCCCTAAAAAAAGACTAAGACTGCGAAATGTCTATGATGAGATTTTTAAACATCCTTGTTAGAAGCTCAATCACCAATTTTTATCTGGACAAAATTCCAGATGAAGTCTTGGGAACCACGCCCACCAGCAGAAAGAATGCATTTGTTAAGAAAAGCACCAATAACAGCAAGCTGCTTCTCTTTTACATTAACACTTACAGAAGTGGATACAGCCCACACCACACAAATGTGTTGCTCACAGCTTACCTTTAGGTCTTTCAGTGGTATTTCCAGGTATTTTTGTATTGCATGTGACCATATAACTTCCAGGTCTGCCAATACTGCAGTGAGGGAGCCACCAGGTCCTGCGTGGAGATTCAACTGCCCTCTTCTAATGGGCCAATGTATATTGTAAGAATCCAATGGATTAACATACAGTGCCTGAAAATAAGAGATTACATTCTGTGCATTGCTTTTCCTAAAAAATAGCATCAAAATCAGTAACAAATACTGGAAGAAAAGTATTTCAGAAGCAGATACAAGAAGACACTGCAGAACTCAGACAGAGGTAACAGCAATACAGTGGATTTCTTTGTAACAGGGCTTGATTATAAACCATTAAAATAAAAAAGATAGCAAATACATTGTTTAAATTGTTTGAATGTTCTTACCCACAGATGTCTACTGAACATAAAGGTATGTTTTTCCATTACCTCATATTAGAAACTAAAATAATTTCAACACTTTGAGCCCACAAATATCAAGTTACTCAGCAGCAATTCCATGTAGTGATACTTTTACCAATTTCTTGCCTTTTCTCTGAATTATGCCACATGGGCAAAGTTCTCACCTACTCCCTGCAGAAACTCTGATTTATAGCAGCAAGGGATTCAAGATACTTGTTGAGCAAATGGGGGAAACCCTCTCATCTTGCCGAATGATAACAAATACTCAATTATTCCCCAGTAAAGTTTCTCACTTTTGCTGGGTTAGCTTTACATGTGCTTCAGTACATAGTAACTTATAGCAAACTGCTACTGATGACATGGCTGCATTAAAACACATGAAGCCTCATTCAGCAGGAAAATCAATCTTACCTCTTCTCCTACCAAAAATTCAGGATGATTTGATGTGTTTGTCCACTTGGCCCCAGAGCTGTGATCCAAAATAGCAGGCCTCATCTGTCTGTTATACGACCTGGCCTGAAATGTAACCAAACCAAATCCTCTTGATAAATATTTTACTAGTCACTTTTTATGCGTGGAAGAAAAATGAAACACCCCTTTGAACCCAGCCCTTGAGGAAACATTTAAAATCTTAATTTTCTCACATTTTCAGAGTTAGGTAACACAATAGCACTATCCACATTTGGTCTATAAAGGGTATCTATTCTTGGCCACTGAAGCATAGGATCACACCCAAGGACTGTCTGAATGAACAATTTAATAAGATCTTAAGAATGAGTTACCTGATCAGGTGACACTGGTATGCGCCTTGCTCCATTCGACATCTTTTTGGACCATATTGCTTGGTCCACCATTTTAAGGCCATTTTGTCTTTGCTCAGTACTTTCAGGTTTCTAAGGAAAACACCAAATATGCAATGTAAATAATTTCCAACCACATGTCTGTATACTGGTAATACTGAAGCTATTATGAAACAATGAAATCATTAGTGTGGTTGATTGTAGAATGGACAGGTGTTTGTACAATGCAAAATGGACTTACGCTTATTTTTAAAGAAACTATTTTTTATATTAGAGTTCCCAACACCAAGTCAAGCTGAATCTTTTAACTGCTTTTAGTAGCTGCTGGAATTCACCTCTAGTGAGGTGCTCAGGCCATTATCTACTTAACTACAGAAATATGAAGTAAGAGCAAAAATGTTTAAATAGATCTCAATTATTTAAAGGTGAGGTTTAATATTAGAGACATTAATTTGATTTTTAAAGATTCAGATTACAATCAAAGTTATTACATATATTTTTTTAACCAGGCTGGACTAAAATTACTTGCTGTTTTAACCAAGTCACTAGCTAGTAACCAACACATTCACAAACTGAGAGGTCTGATTCTAATCCTACAGTTGGGATTCCATCAAGACAAAGTGTGGTACCAGACCATAGCACAGGGAAATCAACATGTACAAACCCTTCTGGATTTAGTTCATTGCAAACAAATCAAACGCAAAGACAGACTGGTGCAAGCCTACTGACTTCAGTAGGTGGCATCTACAGTCCTGAAAAGGGTGAAAAAAATTTTGACTGGAGAGGTATTCTTCTCTGGAAAAACATGAAGGATGAGGGGGACATATGCACCACACAACAAACCAAACCGCCCCAGGAACAGGCGATGAAGACGCGGATTTTGGCGAGGCGGGGCCGTGCCCGGAGGCGCGCTTACATTGAGGCCGTCCCTGAGGAGCCAGCTGTCCCTGTAGGCCGCCTGGCCCTGCTGCTTGTGCCGCCGCGCGATCACGTGCGGGATGCCCGCGGGCAGCGTGTCCGTGGCCCGCCCGAGCCGCAGGGTGGTCGAGCCGGGGTGGATCACCACGATGAAGTTGCTCTGTATTTGCTGAAAGCAGCACAACGCGGACGGAGTCAGACCGAGTCCTCACAACCACCTAGAACCCTCCCGGCGCTTCCACACCCCCGCTCCGGAGGCCTTTAAACGGCCGAGGCCGCGCGGGGCCCGCCCTAGCGGGGAGGGAGCAGCGCCCGAGCAGCCGCTGCTCGCCGCCGCCGGGCCTCACCTCCTGCAGGGACTCGGGCACGGCGGCGGGGACGATGGGCCGCTTCACGCCGCGCTGCTCGCGCTCCCGGTCGCGCTCCTTGTCCTTGCCGTTCTCCGCCTCGCCTTTCTCCGCCTGGGTCATGCTCTGGCCGGGCGGAAGCCGCCCTTGAGGGGGCCGAGCGGCGCCGAGCCCGGCGCGGGGCGGAAGGGGGCGGGCCCTGGCCTGGCACCGCCCCTCGAGCAGGTACCGGGTGGGGTTGGCGGCTCCGGGGCGCTGCCCGGGCCGGCCCGGCTCGCAGCGGGGGATGGGGTCCTGCCCCGGGGCTCAGGGGCCGAGCAGCAGCACGGAGAGCCTGGGGAGCAGCCCCGCCACTGCCGCGGGTCTGGTGGAGCACCAGCCAGACGCTGTCAGCTGGGCTGGTACTGCTGGTGGGGCTACAAGAGGGACGATACGGTCCTCCAACAGCTTAAAATACTCTATAAAAAGGCCGTAGTACAGCTGGTGTACGTGGTACAGCTGTAAGGAGCTAATGATGACCAGCATCCCTGTTTGTGGGCAGCGAGTTCCTTTACGAACTGTGCAAATGGGATGTTTGACTGAAGCTGGGGGAGATGTGGTTTTTAAAGGCTGGAAGTTACTGTTACAGAGCCAAGTCTAAAAGACGCAAACTTCGTGCTAGGTATGTATGGCAGGAGTGAGAGCTGCTGGAGTGGCTTGTCAATGGAGGGGCATTGTTGATTAATTTCTGGCTCACGAGTATTAAGGAATACATTCAGTGCAGGGAGCCGGGGGTGCAGCTGCAGTTTGAGCTGCTCGTTTTGCTCCTGGAGGGGCTGGAGCCCCAGGTGAGAGGCCGTGAACTGCCAACCATTTGTACAGCAGAGGGCCCGTGGACCTGCGGCACAGCCAGGTGAGGGGACCCACACACACGGCAGCAGCCCATGACCCTCAGGCTTTCCCATGCATACACTGAGGGTATAAAAGCCCAGGGGGTTTCTTTGTTTGGGGTCCCTCCTTGGAGGCACCAGCTGTTGTTATTTACTTATTGCACCAAGATTAAATTATTTTAAGGATCTAGACGTCTGAGACTCTGCTTTGGGAAACCTGGGGTTGAGCTGGTAAGGAAACATGGTCTGACTGTGAGTGTGGTGTGTGAAGGGAGTCAAGCAGGGCAAGTTTTGATCTCAGCTCAGAGGGTGTGGCTGTGACTGTAAGAGTGGTATCCGGATGTTCAGACAGGAAAATTTCCATAACAAGAAATTACAAAGGAGGCTTAAGTAAAAAATTTGCAGTGGCACTGTATAGAAAATAATTTATTCTGGATTCTTGTTGGCTAATTTTTTCTCAAATAGATGCAGCCCTGTGAAAACCAACAAACCCCAAATGAACTCCAAGAACAGTAAGAAACTCCCATCCTGAAAAGGGTATATTAGATAAAAGATAGTTACTATTTGAAAGAAAATAACTATTCAGATAGCTATTTATATAGCTATATATATATGTCAGTATTTGAGTTGACTACTTTTTTCTTGTAATAAAAACAAGACCTAATTTTATTATAAAAAAAAAACCCCCAAATTTGTACAGTAAATAGGTTTATACATTTCACTAAATTTATAGTGGAGAATGAAGCTGCTTCAAGAGGTGTTTCTGTTATAAAACCCATTATGGGCCTTAATGAAGCCACGGTTGTAAAATGACGTAATTTGTTAATTGCATTTTTAGAGTGCTTTTAGAGTATCATTAATACAATGAAAATATAGCAAAGTACAGTGTTTGTCTTGTGAGAGTGAGTACAAAACCTCTTAGGAAGTGCTACTTTGACTCTTGAGGGACCATCTGTATCAACTATAAATACGTATTTGATCTCGTTTGAATAGCAAAAGGCTTATTGTACTTCAGATCTTTTCAGTTTCTAAAAATGATGAGAAAAATCAGCCTTGTGACAAGCCAAATATAATTTACTTATTACTTTGCAACTACAGTAAAATGTTCAGAAACTATACAAAGACTTTAGACAGTAAACATGTATTTAATGAAACTGTGGTTCAGTTACACTGGATCCTTGAAGAAGGAGTTCCCAGTACAACTTCATTAATCTGCTTCTATCACAGAACAGTTTCCAGTCAGGCATACACATCCCCATTTGGTCCACCACTAAATGCTTCTCTTCACCTGGCAGATATGTATGCTTGTGCCTGCCTCTTCAGCAGGCGTTTACCTAAAAGATAAAGTAATTACAGTACATTTAAAGCCTACAAGATAAAATGAGATAAATTTGTGAGATAAAAGAAGGTAACAATTTAAAAATAATATTGTTTTTAATTTAGCTAAATGAGACATGCTAAAGGCTTGCTAGTTTTATTTTTTTGAGCAGGTTACACATTGCTGTGATTACCCAAAAGCCATCTCCAGAGTCTTTGCTGGCCTTGTGTCTACTTAACAAGAAAAAAAGGCCACAATGTTCCGGGGTTTTTCTCCCATTTGGAAGAAGCTTACCCTTGTTCTAGTGAACTGAAATACTGGTGTATGTGTTTTCTGGAATATGAACTTCTTCCTACCAGATTTACAGGTATTAACCACCTGCATGGGGTTTTTCCCTTGTAACTTTTATTATAGTAACAGTGGGAGTGACTGATGAAAAACAAGGATTGTTTACTTAAGTCTTAAAATAAATTAAACCATACTGTAAATACACTCAGTGTCAGATGTAACTCCCACCAGCCAAACTAATAAAACAGAATTAAAGTTCAGGCAGCTGTAAGAAATTTAAAACCCAGAACTTCTACCTCTACTTTTAAGCAATTCTTTACTTTAGTGAAATTCAAGATTTGCATGGCTGTTATCATTTTAACAGGGAAAACCCCCCCATTTTTACTAAGTTGTTTAACAACCTTATTTTTTTACTTCTTTTCTGTTGGGAAGTATTGATTTTAAACAAAAAACCTTGCATGTCATATGATAACTATTAGAAATGCAGACAAAATTTCAGTTTCTACTGATCTGGACAAGACTTTAAATTAGCAACCAAAGAAAATTAAAAGCTATAAATAACTTATAAGCTGTGCTCAAAAATCTTTGCCACCCTTCGTCTATCAACTTCTGTGCAATTAAAAGTGGAAGCCCACCATTCCCAAGCCAAAATCCTTTTTAACATCCCTTCCCCCTGCTTTTTCTCCCCTTCTCCCCTTTATTGGAAGTATCTTTGATTCTTTGGTTACTGAATAATTTTGATTATTTTCCTGTTTTGGTAACTTCTGCAACAGGAGGACAAAGCACTACATTCTACCTTAACCCTGAATTATCACTGCTACTAAAAAAACCCCAAACCCTTCAAAGCAGGATACAGCAGATTTAGAATTACCTTCCTCATCCACCTCCAGCCATCGGGGGTGGACTGGGGCCTCCACCCCAGTGATTTACTCGGCCCATCCTACGGCGAGGATGTGCTGGAGGCCTGAAAAGAAAGGAATTGTATTGTCATTAAACTTTTCAACTAAAAATATAATAACACTGTCTCTAAATGTCTGAACCTCTGAAAAAGTTGAGTTTCACCTGAGAAGCTGTAAGAAAACCCCAACCCCACTTTCATGAAAATTCTCTTCTGCACTATTCTCATTACTACTGTGTGATGTGAGAAGGCTATAGATAATGGATGCTTTTAAACAGTCCTGCAAAACACCTAGGCTGTAGTGTTTGTAGAAATTCTACCCCCATAACAAAGTGTTTTGCTTTATCTGTAGGTAATGTAATACAAGAAATGACTGAACTAATGCAAGTCAAATGCTGAGTATAAGCATGTCTAAGAAAAGAAGAATTTTAACAAAAATCTATGTTATCTACTAGGCAGGCTTCAAAAATAGTTTCAGAGAGTGTTTATCTGTACTGCTATTGCCACTCTCCACAGCTGTGTATCACCAACAATATTGCAAATAAACATTTTAGCCTTCCTGCACAACCCAATTCAATACAGATCACAACTGTAATCTACTCAGATTCATGTCACTTTGCTGAGATAGGGGAAAAAAACTTGGTGTGAATATGAAAAAAATACCCTCTTCCGTCATTGTATCCTGAATAGGAGGAAGATGTGTAGCCTCTTCTTCTCAAATCTGGTTGAATAATGCTCTGGAAACTGAAAAATTAAAACAAGGGTTAGGTGAATTGATAGCTAGATACAGTTTTTGAATTTTTTCATTGGAAGATAAGAAATGGCCTGAAAAATAGTAAATATTCAGGAATGAAGAGTGTAACTTCTCAAGATCACTGTTGTTTAAATCATGGCAATTTGTCTCCTACATGTGAAACTAAAGTCTGCAATAATTCCAAATTACAGTAAGGCTTAAACTATAAAATCTAGTTTTCTTGTTAATATGCAAGAGATGCATGAAGTATAAACATGTAACTGAAATAATTAAGAACTGCTGAATACATCACAAGAACTTTCTGTTTGTTAACTAACTTTGATCTGGGGCCATAAATTTGTGTTCACTGCTGTGTGATTACTTCTGTATAGCCAGAATCTATTGTCACCAGTAGAAATTCTCCAAACAGCTTAATTATTTATCAGCTAATAGATGCTGTTTAAGAAAAGTGTATACTTTTCTTCTAGCAATATCAAAATAGATGAAATGTAAAAAAACTCATTTGAACTGCCAATAAGTTAGTGTCACTTTTCATGCACTTTTTGTTAAGTATACTGTGCTTAATAAACAAAACCACGTGGTTGTAGTAAAGCATTTAAACATACAGAATGCTAAAGAGTAAATATAACATTTTTATTGTGTTACTGATAGCATTCAATAACTTCCACCTATGTCAAATCTAAAATGAAGCTCACCGAAAGAATTCACTTCTACTTACAACAGGACCACAAAATCTGCTATCGACCAGAAGAAATCTGTTATAGATGACAAACTCCAGGGAGCCCGACTCTGGTTATCCAAAACTTGTCCTGTAACATATCCAGACACAAAACATCCGGTGACGTTCACTGTGTGACACTGTGCAGTACATTACACAAAAACAGATCTGCTAAGTCCAGAGTTTGCAGCTAGGACGGAGAAAATGCACTTCATGGCGGCGAGTTTCGTTTTCTGCAGGTTATTGCCCAAGTACTTGAACTAAAGGGGTCACGACTGCTACACGGGCTCTGTGTCCAGGAAACCTACAGAAAGTACCCGTGTGCAGTGTCTGATTCCCGTAAGCGGCAAAGGGCTGCTCTGTGACACTCCCGGTGTCTGCAGCACGCAGTTGGACTCCTCAAAGTCACTAAATATGGTTTAGAAGCAGACGAAGCTCGGCCGCAGGCCGCAGGGCAGCTCGGGGTGACGCGACAGCGGCAGCGGGCGGACCCCGCCGGGCTGTCCCGGCGGCGGCGGTGCTGGGGGGCCACGCTCTGCGCAGCGCGGGCCCGGTGCCTCCCGCGGTCGGCACCCAGCCCCCGACCCGGCCCCTCACCGTTGGAG
>VYXC01009415.1:620003-686733 GCA_013397175.1 Platysteira castanea | reverse complement strand
CGTCCCGGGGCTCCGCGCACCCCGCGGCCGCTGCGGCTGCGCCTCCCGCCGGCTCCGCGCCGCTCCCGTTAACGCAGTTCCTCTGGGGCTGTGGCACGGCCAGCGGGCTCGGCAGGGGAGGGGAACCGGCGGTGCTGCTGCTGGGTTTGCTCGGCACCGCGCTGCCTGCGCCGGCTCCGGAGTGAGGGCGGCTCCGCTGCCGCCAACAGGCGCATCCAGCCGGGGCTCCTGCCCCTTAAGGCAGGGTCATCGCAGTGTCCCGTGCCGGGGGCTCCGCGCACCGGTGTCCTTGTGCTGGCACCCGGCTAAGCCCCGCCTGCCCTCGGGGTCGGTGGGGCTGGGTGATCCCCCACCCCCGAGGGTCTGGAGGAGCTGAGGTGGGGTGTAAGGGCCACTTAATGACTGTGCAAGGCAGGGCTAGAGAGGCTGCCTGACATGGCCCGGGACTCGAGGGTGTAATTGGATCTTGGCCTTCATGGCTGTCATGTGCTGCCTTCAGAGTTGTTTGCTTGGATGTCGCCGGTGGTGGGAAAACATTGGGCGAGCCTTTGCACATCGCGCTGTTGGCTCTTGTGAAGGGTCTGTATCCTGAAGGGCTAATTTGGGGCGTCCTCATCAAGAGATCTTTGTGCCTTGACACACGTGAGTCTGTTCGGAGCTCTGTATGGAGCTCTCCAAGAACCTCATTGCCAGAACATGGTGTGTTGCGACGTTGGTTATCTTGGTATGTGCTTACCAAACGATGGTGTAACTCATTTCACTAGACAGGAGAGGTGATGTACTGTGATGGATGATGCGAGTGAGATCCGGCCTGCAACAAGCCAATGTCACACTCCCCTATCACCATTCAGTTATAATGTGACCAAGTCTCTTGAAAATTAATGTATGGTGAAGGGTGATGTTCGTATGTAATCTGAGTAGTGTGGAAAAATATGAGTATGTAGAGCTCCAGGCCAGAAAGGTTGTTGTGAGCTGCCTGCCAGCTGTCCCTCCTTTCTTAACAAAATGATCTCACAATTTTACTTCTCCTTTCAATTTTGGTATTGCAAAAGAGCACACAGTAATACTTATTCCAGAAATCTCCAGTCTCTTAAACTGTTCTCTCTCTCCATATTAATTCTTTGTCAAAGATCTTCTTTACTTTTCCGTAGCTCAACCTTTCTGTGACACATGAGCTGATCTTGGTAGATGGGTTCCTGGAAAGTGTCTTTAGTTCCTTGGCTATGGCAGTATAAAATACTACTAGAGTTAAAAAAGTCCTGTTGTTGTTGTAACTGGGTTGTGTTTAGGAGGCTGTCACACTCATACTGTATAGTGTTCCTCAGGGTATAGTGTAACAAGAAGTTTCTGGGGTGGGAGGAAAAGAAATTTGCTTGGGGAGCAGCCAAGCTCCTGCCCCTACAGGCTGCACTTGCAAATCCTATGCAGGCAGCCCTTAGTGAAGTTGTGCTTGCTGGAAAGTTATCTAAACCCTTGCTTTGATTGAACATCAGATGAGGCAAGGTGCCAGCAGGTGAAACTTGGCTTTTCTTTGTTTCCTGGAAACAAGGAAGAGAATTACAAACTTGAGTCTTTCTCTTTTATTGTTTTTATATAGAGATAAAAAATGATACCTGTATCTGTTCTTGAGGATGGGTGCAAGTCTGGCAGGCTTATGTTATTTCCCATTCTCTTTCTTTTAACTTTGGTTTTTGGAACCAGTTAAGTGAGACTCCCTTTGGAGCTCATCAGTTTTGAGTTTACAGGCCAGGGTGTTTGTAGATATGTGTGTCTGTGTGCTTGTGAGGTCTGATGGGCTGAAATCCTGACACAACAGTTCAGGAATCTGCATTTGGACAGCAGCATCCAAATAGAAAACCAGACGTGGTTTTACCTGCTCTTTGCAGACTTCTCCATAAAACTTCACTCATGTTTGCATAATCTGATCTTTGGTGGAAATCTATGATGTTATTATCAATAGCCAGCAATCTGCACAGAATTCTTTACGGTCTTTTTTTAACCAGTTGATTGCATTTTGTCAGGCTTCCACTAGAGTAAAAGCTAAAGTATTTAAAATGTAGTATTTAAAATGTATGTGGAAAGATTTCCTCTGTGGAGTGTGTGGTAAACGCTTTCTATATGGCAAACACAGCAAAACAGAGTTAGGCCATATATTAGAGCAGTTATAGTAATGGAAGTAGTAGAACTAAGTGAAAATGTTAGAACTCTTTACACCATTTCAGGTTAAAATACATTTAAGTAATTAGAGAATCTAGATTGAGTAATAGGTCATAGAGGAAATGTGCACCTGGACGTGCCAGAAAGTGAACTGCCCTCAGCACTGCTTTGAATTCTGTCTTGTCAAGAGTTTAAATAGTTTTTACTTGCATGGCCTTACTGTCTCTGTTAGAAGTTCTAAAGGCAGTTCTGAATTATTTTTAAAATAGTCTTAAGTTATTCCACAGTTGTATATTCTGAGCTTTTAGCATCAGGAAGTGGTTCAGGATTGTCCAGCATTTAAGAGAGGAAGAGTAGTAGAGTGTACATTAACTTGGGGAGTTGCCACTGTCAGTCAGATAAATTATTTTAAAACACAAAAAAATGTTTCTAAGTTTCTAAATGTTTCTAATGTTGACTAATATTTGTCATAGTTTTTATGATACAAAATAAAAACGTATGTTTTCACTGTGACATTCAAATTCACTTTTATCATACGTGGTTTTTTCCTTAGAATTTGAGAAACTCATGCCTCTGTTTTTAGTATTGAATTCCTGACTTCCTTTTATATCTGCTTACCTTGAAGACAAAACTAAAAGCTAAAGCTTAGACAAATACCATTAATCAGTTGGATCTGGAGAATGAAATTGTCTGTCCTGAACTGCAGAACACACCATAAACAGTTTCTACAATGCAGGATAAAATGGCCTTTTGAAATCTGTTAAATTATTTTATTTTCTTTTTAACTTTTTTCTCCCCTGCTGGATGGAAGTAGTTGTTTGGGTATTCACAAGGACTGATGATTCTCAGACTAGTTCTCAGTAGTTCTCCTCTGGAAAGAAAACAGTAAGTCTACATTTTTAGCTCCTTCTTAATTGTAGAAAAGATGGGAAAACAGCTTTGGTCAGCACAGATGGTAATTTCTTTGACAGTCAGGGATAGTCTTGAAGTGCCTTGTCCAGTATATGCTGAGACCAAAACCATTATCAGTAGATCTTTGCTAATTTTTTACTGCCTTAGCGAAAAAAGTTTAAGCCTTTTTTTCCTTAATTTTGTTGAAAAGTATAGACAAATGGATTAAGGATTGTGTAGAAAGATAAAGTGCATCTCTTATTTAAGATGACTGCTTTTTCTCTTTAAAACCCTGCTATTGTGTTAATAGTATGAGTCAGAAGAAGGATGAATCAATCAAAAATCTTTACAGAGTAACAATAAGAAATGTTCTATGTAGCCCTTATTTTTGTTACAGATCAAAGGCTGAAAAACCTAAGCCTTAAACAAAAAATAAATACAAAGATGAAAGAATGCATTTGGTCTTTGTAATATCCTAAGATTGTCCTAAATTGCATATCTGAAACGACAATTACTGCTCTAGAATCATACTTCAAATGGAGCTTGTGGAAGCATACTTTTTTCCCCTTGCCTTTGCTCTTTTAAGAAAGGTAGATAAGAGCTGAATGAATTAAAAACAACAACCGAAGACATAAAAAAAATTCACAACCCCTCTGGGAAGGCTTGTTCAAAGCTGTGTAAAGAGCATTTGCTTCTTGTGTGGATGTCAGCTCATGTAGCTGCAAAAGTCTGGTGAGTACCGTGCACGAGGTGAGGCCCTAAGACTTGTAATCCAAAAAGTCCAAACAAGGTGGTTTCCCACCTGGCAGCCTGGATTTCTAGGGAGAGGCTTTACCAGACCTTTCCAGAAGTGCTTGTCCAGATGAACCCAGCTCAGGCGCACTGAGGGAACTTTGAACCTCTCAGGAGATTGTAGGAGATGGACTTTCCACCTGCATGGTGAGCTGAGAGGGAAGGAGAGTTGGACAGGACGGGGAGGGGGCAAGAAAGTAGATTATTACTGAAAAAACAGCAACAACAACAACAGCAAGGGGGGTGTGTGTCACTTTCAGCTCTTAAATTTCTTTGATATAGACTAGACTGAGGCTACTGAGGCCTTGCTTTTACTTAACAACAGGAGTTTATGTTTGTGCACAACTCTAAACAAAGAGACCTCAATTTTCTTTTCGAACTCTTAATGGAATCTTTTCAGCTACTAATGCAAAATAATCAGCTTGAAAAATTAGAGTCATTTCAACCTGCCTAAAAGAAGTGCAGCTGGGGCTGCAGATGTGCTGTGGACTCTGAATGGCTGGGCAGAGCCTCTGATGAGCAGAGAGTGGGACTGACTGAGCCATCCTCATCCAAGGTCAGGTCTGCGTGACTCTGGGATTCCCAACTGTTGCTACAAGTCACTCAGTAGTGGCAGCTTGGTAAATAAGCCTTTGTCATGAAAATACAGAAGTGCTGAGGGATGTTCACACAGGCTGATTGTATAACACAGTTGTAAAGCTGCAAAAAGCATTTTAAGATGCATTATAAGTTACTGTGCAGTGTGTGTATGGGGCCAGTTGACCAGTTGGCATTTTAAATTTTTTTAAAAAGATGGTGATAAGTATTTACAAGGATTGATGATTATGATACTTTGCTGACTTTTTCATAGTAAATTGTGAAGGTTTGAACCGTGCAGATGCATATACTGGTATTTGATGCAATAGTTACACTGGAGTGTGTGTAATGATGTGTAGTGAACAAACAGTTTTTGACATAAATGTAATCTTTTCATCTATCTCAGCACAGCAAAGGGAAAAGATGAAGGAGGATCCCATTTGGTGTCTACAAGTACATGCAAATATTTGGCTTGAGAGGAAGCAAAAATACCCTGATTCACCCACTGTCTTTGGAAGAAAAATTGAGTTGTCAAGAAATTGCAAATCTTATTAAAAGACTGGAAAACCTTGCCTAGAGGTGGATTTGCACTGTTTATGTGGGGAATATAATGTACTCAGAGACTCAGTAGCAAGTGTTTACTTGCTTAGGGCATTTTTATATTTGGAATGGCCTTATTCTCTGTCTTTAAGTCTTAGAGGGTTTTTTTAAATTCTTCCCATAGTTGATGTCTTATTTCTGCTCCAGATGAAACAGTTGAGAGAATATTTTCTTGTGTACAAACAAACAGGGACAGATAACAGAGTGAATAGTGATCAGGTTTCTGGGGAAAGAAAAAAGCTTCAAGTTAAAGTTCATTTCATGTTAAAATTTATGGAAATGTATTAAAAAGTATAGTTTGAAATAATAAAATGAATCTAATTATATATGTGAGAATTGTACAAAGGTACACCTGAGAAGAGCAGTGGACATACAAAATTACTGACAGCTCTCTAAAATCTCCCTTTAAGCAAACTGTTGTCTTTTACTATTCACTTTTTCTATTTATATCCAAAAAATGATGGTCACTTTCCCTTGAAAAGCATATTTAGTCATTTTAGATAAGGGATACAGCATTATCCATGGCTGACTGAACACATACCAGGCAGGTATTTTTAGCTTCTTTAGTCTGAACGGATGGAAGTGGAAGTTCCACTTCAGTTGCTCGTGTTGTGTGGAAAACAGGCTGGAGTTGGTGAGGCAAGGTTAATGTGAGGAGCTGGACATTAGTCCTGGGACATAAAATGTCCAATCTTCTGAAATTACTATATGCAGTAGAGCGTGCAGCTGCATAGTAATATATACAGAGGAGAAAAAAATTATATATGATGAGCATAATGTTTGAAACATGCCAGGGAGGTCTGTGCTGATAGATAATACGAGCCCCAGGAGAAGCCAGACTAGTTCATCATCTTCTGGCTTGGCAGCAGTGGGGTGACTTATCATAGCTAAAAAAAATATTACTCTGCTGAACTACCTGAAATTTTTCAAGCCTTTGTTCAGGACTCGTATTTGTTCATGTTAATTCATCCGTGACACCTCTGAGCTCCAGTTCCCTTAACATCTGGAACAATTATCCACAGAGCCGGAGAGAGAACTGAGACACCAAAACCTCTTCTGTGGTTCATTTAAAAACAAAACGAACTTCTCTTCACCCTCTGTCATCCTCTGTAAATTTTAAGCATATGGAGTAGTTTGGGCTGAGTAGAAATCCTTGCATGGTGATTTAACTTTGCCGTCTTGGGAATGCAAAGCACCTCTTGCCAGCTGGGTGTGTGGGATTGAGGAGGTGCTAGAGCACGCACTGGAAAATGGAAAGTCTCTCCCCTGTGGCAAAACAAAAGCTGGAGAGCTGCTTTCTGATCTGAGGATGCCATGGCTCCCAAAACCAGCAGTAAATGCTTTTCCTGACCTGCAGAACTCTTCCAGTCTGGCCACAGCTATTCCCCTTCTCCCCGCTGCGGGGTCCAGTCATGTTTCACCTCTCAGAAGAGGATCTGTGTGAAAATCTCCAGCAAGGATGGCACAGCTATCAGTGACATTAATAAGCTGAAGGGAAGAATCCATGACAGTCTTCAAGAGCAGTGTGCATTGGAAACATCCAAGGAAGGGCAGTGCTGGTCTGTCCCACAATATCAGAATACATCAACATTTTTTCTCTTACTTCATGTGGCAGATTGCTAGCCAATAAAGCCATATTTTCATACTCCCCTTATTGTTAATACTAAGTTATTTGTTTTCTTCCTGAATTTTGCCATGTTTATTCGTAGCTGCTCTACATGGTTGTTATGTCTCCATCTTCTCTAAGGGAAAAGAAAAAGAAAATAGGTTAGAGCAGAAAAAAATTGTTGGCTAAATTCTCAAAATTTAATACTGTTTTGCAGAATTGTACACTGGAGCTTATGGTCATGTATTTAGTAAAGTCTGACCTAAATATAGATATATATATAATATATATATATATTACAAATCTGTGTACCTTACAAATCTGTGTATTTTATGATGTTTGTTTTGGATGATAAGCACTACTCATGCACAAGGTTACACTGAAGGAAAACTCTTTTTTCATCCATCTTCAGTGTGGTTAATCTGATTTTTCTGGCAGGATACAGCCCCTGTCTCACAGGGGTGAGCACCACACTATCTGTGAGAAACCATCAACACAACTCTGAGCATTTAACAAACANAAAAGCATTTTAAGATGCATTATAAGTTACTGTGCAGTGTGTGTATGGGGCCAGTTGACCAGTTGGCATTTTAAATTTTTTTAAAAAGATGGTGATAAGTATTTACAAGGATTGATGATTATGATACTTTGCTGACTTTTTCATAGTAAATTGTGAAGGTTTGAACCGTGCAGATGCATATACTGGTATTTGATGCAATAGTTACACTGGAGTGTGTGTAATGATGTGTAGTGAACAAACAGTTTTTGACATAAATGTAATCTTTTCATCTATCTCAGCACAGCAAAGGGAAAAGATGAAGGAGGATCCCATTTGGTGTCTACAAGTACATGCAAATATTTGGCTTGAGAGGAAGCAAAAATACCCTGATTCACCCACTGTCTTTGGAAGAAAAATTGAGTTGTCAAGAAATTGCAAATCTTATTAAAAGACTGGAAAACCTTGCCTAGAGGTGGATTTGCACTGTTTATGTGGGGAATATAATGTACTCAGAGACTCAGTAGCAAGTGTTTACTTGCTTAGGGCATTTTTATATTTGGAATGGCCTTATTCTCTGTCTTTAAGTCTTAGAGGGTTTTTTTAAATTCTTCCCATAGTTGATGTCTTATTTCTGCTCCAGATGAAACAGTTAAGAGAATATTTTCTTGTGTACAAACAAACAGGGACAGATAACAGAGTGAATAGTGATCAGGTTTCTGGGGAAAGAAAAAAGCTTCAAGTTAAAGTTCATTTCATGTTAAAATTTATGGAAATGTATTAAAAAGTATAGTTTGAAATAATAAAATGAATCTAATTATATATGTGAGAATTGTACAAAGGTACACCTGAGAAGAGCAGTGGACATACAAAATTACTGACAGCTCTCTAAAATCTCCCTTTAAGCAAACTGTTGTCTTTTACTATTCACTTTTTCTATTTATATCCAAAAAATGATGGTCACTTTCCCTTGAAAAGCATATTTAGTCATTTTAGATAAGGGATACAGCATTATCCATGGCTGACTGAACACATACCAGGCAGGTATTTTTAGCTTCTTTAGTCTGAACGGATGGAAGTGGAAGTTCCACTTTAGTTGCTCGTGTTGTGTGGAAAACAGGCTGGAGTTGGTGAGGCAAGGTTAATGTGAGGAGCTGGACATTAGTCCTGGGACATAAAATGTCCAATCTTCTGAAATTACTATATGCAGTAGAGCGTGCAGCTGCATAGTAATATATACAGAGGAGAAAAAAATTATATATGATGAGCATAATGTTTGAAACATGCCAGGGAGGTCTGTGCTGATAGATAATACGAGCCCCAGGAGAAGCCAGACTAGTTCATCATCTTCTGGCTTGGCAGCAGTGGGGTGACTTATCATAGCTAAAAAAAATATTACTCTGCTGAACTACCTGAAATTTTTCAAGCCTTTGTTCAGGACTCGTATTTGTTCATGTTAATTCATCCGTGACACCTCTGAGCTCCAGTTCCCTTAACATCTGGAATCATTATCCACAGAGCCGGAGAGAGAACTGAGACACCAAAACCTCTTCTGTGGTTCATTTAAAAACAAAACGAACTTCTCTTCACCCTCTGTCATCCTCTGTAAATTTTAAGCATATGGAGTAGTTTGGGCTGAGTAGAAATCCTTGCATGGTGATTTAACTTTGCCGTCTTGGGAATGCAAAGCACCTCTTGCCAGCTGGGTGTGTGGGATTGAGGAGGTGCTAGAGCACGCACTGGAAAATGGAAAGTCTCTCCCCTGTGGCAAAACAAAAGCTGGAGAGCTGCTTTCTGATCTGAGGATGCCATGGCTCCCAAAACCAGCAGTAAATGCTTTTCCTGACCTGCAGAACTCTTCCAGTCTGGCCACAGCTATTCCCCTTCTCCCCGCTGCGGGGTCCAGTCATGTTTCACCTCTCAGAAGAGGATCTGTGTGAAAATCTCCAGCAAGGATGGCACAGCTATCAGTGACATTAATAAGCTGAAGGGAAGAATCCATGACAGTCTTCAAGAGCAGTGTGCATTGGAAACATCCAAGGAAGGGCAGTGCTGGTCTGTCCCACAATATCAGAATACATCAACATTTTTTCTCTTACTTCATGTGGCAGATTGCTAGCCAATAAAGCCATACTTTCATACTCCCCTTATTGTTAATACTAAGTTATTTGTTTTCTTCCTGAATTTTGCCATGTTTATTCGTAGCTGCTCTACATGGTTGTTATGTCTCCATCTTCTCTAAGGGAAAAGAAAAAGAAAATAGGTTAGAGCAGAAAAAAATTGTTGGCTAAATTCTCAAAATTTAATACTGTTTTGCAGAATTGTACACTGGAGCTTATGGTCATGTATTTAGTAAAGTCTGACCTAAATATAGATATATATATAATATATATATATATTACAAATCTGTGTACCTTACAAATCTGTGTATTTTATGATGTTTGTTTTGGATGATAAGCACTACTCATGCACAAGGTTACACTGAAGGAAAACTCTTTTTTCATCCATCTTTAGTGTGATTAGTCTGATTTTTCTGGCAGGATACAGCCCCTGTCTCACAGGGGTGAGCACCACACTATCTGTGAGAAACCATCAACACAACTCTGAGCATTTAACAAACATGAAAACAATTTTTTTTTTTAAACCCAGCTGTTTTGTTCTCACCGTAGCTGATGGAAGTAACATTGTGCCTCTGCCCGTTCATACAACAACCAAACAAATACATGGCAGGCTAGTGTTTAAATTTGAGAAGTTTTGTATTGTCACCTGTCGTGTAGGGTGCTGAAATCTGCTGGTTTCAGTAGAGAAGCCAGATTGAGAAACACTTGCTCTGGCCTTACCACTGCCAGCTGGTCCTTCCACCTGCACGATTTTGTGTCCACTTCAATGCTCCAAGGAAAGTCATTTTGTGAGGCCATGTGGTAAACTGCTCTGAGAAGCCATCCAGGTTATAAATGACTTGGCAAAAATGGAAAAGAAAGTGAGTGTCTATTTTGTGAGCCAATTTCCTGGTTCAGTTCCCTAACACAGCCCCACAAACAGCCCTTTTGGCATAGCTGAGGTGCCAGGGCAGGAGCAAGCCCCAGGCTCCTGCACCTGGCGTCTGCTGGAGGAAACATTTTTCAGAGTACTCTTTGCTAAGACATCTGCTTATTCTGAAGGCAGTGGGGAGACATCCGTTCTCCAGAAGCTTCATTCTTCTTGTGTGTGGCCTTGGTCTGATCTTCACATAATGTGGCACCTCCTTCAGGGAGCTATTTCCTGTTCTGTTTCTACAAGTATCTCTTACCATGCAATTAAACATCTAAACCTGTGGTAGGAGAGGGGGATCCATTCACAGTCTGCCTAAGAAGTCCACATAAAGCATGTGCTGGATAAAACAAATCTCTCTCTTGTAGCATAACTCCACCTTAGATGTACAAAATACGCTTGCCCGCACCTTGCTCATGGACTGGTGGTTAGGGAGCTGGCTAGCCAAAATATGAACAGCAGGACTAAAAATAAAGTAAAAATCAAAGGAAAAGAATGTGCTGTGGGATCCTCACCCCCACTTCATTCACTAAAATAAAAGAGGTAATTTCCACACCTGTTGAGCCTATTGCTGCTGTCTGTGTCTGCCTCTCCTCCTTGTCAGTGTTTGCAAACGTCCTCGTGTAGCACTGCAGGATTCCAGCTGGCAGGAGTTTGCAGTGACAGTATGGTGTTTTTGTCAAATTACATCCAAGTGTAGAAGGAAGCAGCATGAAGATGATGAGTCTGGAATCTGCAGTGAACCTACTTCTCCATCTGAAATCAGCATCTGAAGTCACTGGTGCCTAACAGTAAGCAGTCTCAGGTGGAATTTGTTTCTTGGATGGAAGGCAGGCAGACACCCACAACACCACATCGTTTTGCTATTTTTATGTTTGTCCTTTAGTGGAAAGAATGAAGGGGAAAACAGCAGCAGAAACAAGTTTTTTTCCTGTCCTTCATTGGCCTTAACCTTTATAAATGGGTGTCTTGCAGATCCATCACTTAATACCACTCCAGATGGCAGGAATGGCCTCCTGCCCATAGAAAGGTCAATAGAGCAGCTCTGCCACAAATCTTTTGACCCTGCAGTCATCTGGATCCTGAACCAGAACTGTTGTGATGCAGGGAGTAGTGCTGAGGAGGGTGTGTGTGTTGCAGGCACAAGAGGCTGTTTCTTTGAGGAGCCTATGGAAAAATGGTCTTCATGTAGAACAAGGAATTTCTTAGTGCTGAATAAAATGGCTTAGAGGGAATTTTGATAAAGGCGTGTATTTTATGTCATCTAAGTATCTTGCATTGAACAGTTAGCAGTGAATGCCAATCAGTCTGTCCAGGTGCAAAGGAAAATTCGTGACCTGGTGGTATTTGCTCTGAAGTATTCCTGTGTCTCCAAGGCTTATTTGGAAAAGCATCTTTAAGGCGTTACTGGAAAATCTTGAATTTGGCCTAATTACGATTCAGATAAGTACTTCCATTTTCAGAAGTACTTTTCAGAAAAATCAAGAAATTATTTGAGAACAGATTCACCGCAGTCTCAGGCTGTTCTAGTCTTTTCTGTTCAGATGGTCATGATATTACAGCTGGATCAGCCTGTCAGCAAATTCTCAGTGAGTACCAATTTTGCCAGAGCACTGTGACAAAAATTGTAGTCTGCTCTGGCAGAAGAGAGAGGATTTATTTTCTGCTCCAGTCTTTACAATGTCCTCTGTGGTGTCCAGTGCTGAAGTCAACTTATAAATCCTGAAAATTGATATGTAGTTGGTCAAAGGTAAGAAAAGGAGTGTCATTCAAGAAACAAGCCCTGTTCAGTGCCTAGCCACCGTCTGGGGGAAGAACCTTTTCCTAATATCCAACCTAAACCTGCCCTGCCACAACTTCAGGCCATTCCCTAGGGTCCTGTCACTGTCACCACAGAGCAGAGATCAGGGCCTGCCCCTTCTCTGCCCCTCACAAGGAGGTTGTGACTGCAGTGAGGTCTCCCCTCAGTCTCCTCCAGGCTGAACAACCCCAGTCCCTTCAGACACTCCTCATAAGGCTTCCCCTCCTGACCCTTCACCATCCTCACAGCCCTCCTTTGGATGCTCTCTAATAATTCAATGTCTTTCTTACGTTGTGGTGACTTTTTCTCAAGGTCGTCTGGTGTATATTTTTACTGTCTGTTTTGAAATAGTCTGTTTGTAACCTCAGAATTTGAAGTGTTCTGTTAATAAATCACCAATAATATGTCCAGCATGCCTGTCCCCATTTTATTTGCACTAGTATTTTTATCCTGGCACAATATCCCCAGTATCTAATGATTTTTCTTTGCAGTGCCTTGTCAAATGCTGCACTAAAATACAGCTCTATTATATATACAGAGTTCTCTCTGGATGTTTGGTGTGCCTTATTAAAAGCTCAGAGAAAAAAGAGATTGGGTTAGTCAATAGCAGTTTCAGTTCAGTTTATCAGCCCACGCCAGCAATTATTCCTGCTTCACTAATTGTCAGGACCTGCCTTTTCTTTTTCCCAAGTTCCTGTTTCTCAAACTGAATTAGTGTTTTTACTTTTCTGCACCCAGTACCATGTATTTTTTTTGGTTCAGCAGCAAATGGAAGGAGGTGCAATTAAGTGAAAGAGCTGGCACGCAGTGAGAGGCGCAAGCTGCAACTGGGAAATTTTTCTCTTTCCTCCATTCCAAGTTAGTTTAATTACAGAAATTCAGCCTTTTAAAACATGTTTCTATGCCATCTCCAGGGGAATACAGTGGAGCAGTGGTGTTTGTTGGAACTGCAGTGATGGCTGTGTGAGGTGAAGTTCCAAACTGCAGGACACTATTGCAAGCAGCTTGCAATAAAGTGGATACATAGAGCAATTCAGGGCCTGATGCTGAGACTTTCTTACTGGAAGGTATTGCTGCCATTACTTGGCAAAAAACACCCCAAACCTCAATTACCTTGTTTGACAGGGTAATTTTAACTGTGGTAGTAAAATTAATTCTGTTAATATCTTTCGATTAAGCTCAGTTTATATATATATATAAAAAGTTGGAAGAAATAGAATGGATTTGGTTTATGTGATACAGTAACATTTTTTACACAAATGCAGGCATTCCTGGCTAATTCAGTTTGTGGATTGTACACATGCTCTGCTAGAAGTCAGCAATTTGGAGTCTTACCACAAGATTTCTTGAAAATTCCTCATAAATTGTGTATAGTTAAGTCTTGGTAACCCACTTGGTTTATGTACATCTTTGCACCATAAAAATCTGTCCTTTGACTGATGCCACAGTTGGGATAAACCTCACAGGGTGTTAATAAAACAATTGGGGCAGGGGGGAATATTTGTATTTTGTGTGTTTGTGTATATTTGAGATGCAGGATTTGCTCTTAAATATTCTCTTGTTTTTTGAAATGCTGGCATGTGCCTTAAATGATATCAATCAAAGTACTCCCCAGTGCTTGGAAAGTTTGACTGGCTTTGGAAGCTGAGGACTTTTTTTTTCTTTCTGTAGAGCCCCATGGCTCGTCATGTGCTGCCATTAATGTTTGAAAATTAGACACAACTGCATGGTGTGATGATTAAAGGACTGGATCAACTCTCTTACAAGGACAGGCTGAGAGAGCTGGGTGGTTTTGATTCATTTGATGATGTGTGTTATACTTCTCATGTTTTTTAGTATTTACTCCTGCTTTGCTCTACCTCATTAGTCTGTTACCATTTGTTGGCACAAAGAACACGACCTGCCTGGCTTGGATATTTCCTCATTGGAATATTAATTAGAAGAAGAGTCATCCTTTTTCCATTAAAGTTTTACTTGCAGAAAAAGTATCCTGCTACAAAGCAGAAGAGCTGAGGTGCAAGGAAGTTAAATGTTATAATACAAGGCTGCATTTATCTTGGGGAGAACTGGATGCATGAAAGTCAAAGGTTCTCTTCTCCTGGTTAGCAGAACCTTGTTCCTTCTTACTTTTCATCCGTTTTTCTGTGCCATTTTCCTGTCAAACTATGTTTCCCTTAGAGATAAACTCATCTTTTAGAGTTGTAAGATTTTTACCTGTGGCAAATATGTAGCTCAGATCATAAAAAAACCAAGGTGCCTTGTGTTCACAATAGAAGAATTTGTATGAATGACTGGCTGAGCTTGATTTACAACTTCAGCTACTGATACTTTCCTGGATTTGTGGTTTACAAACCGTTTGGTCTGGGGACTCATCTGAGAGAATTGGTTTTGATGTGTTCTAGTATGGTAAAGCTAACATTTTCCAAAATTAAGAACTTTGAAGGAACTGGAGAGTTTGGATGGAAGTCTTGACTTTATTCCATGAAATATAGACAGGAACCTGTCAACATGTATCAGGACCATAAATACTGTGGAAGAGACATGTATGCAGGTCTACAGAGTCTGGTTTTATGCAAACACTGGGTTTTTTCTTTTCTTACCCTGTTCTGTTTATTTTTCCCTCTGCCTCTTCCTCGTTCCAGATATTTCCTCTAAGTTGAGCTGCATTACTGCTTTGTGGTTTTAATTTCAAACCTTAAAATGAAATGCCACTGGAGGCACAAAGCCAGTGCCCTAAGAGGGCAATATATACCGGTCATGTTGCAGAGTAGAGAGGTGGTTTTAATTGAATTTCATTCTTGCAGAACTAGGTCATTGTTCTCTAAGGTTGTTTAAATTAAGTACAAACCAAAGCGTTCTAGTTAAATTGGTCCACTGGTCATTTAACAGCAAAGGATGTATTATCTTCACTGTCAAAGCTGGCATAGTTAATGGTGTAAACATAGAGTACCCCTGGGCTTTAACCTTAGAACCAGAACTTGAGGATGGGGAGCTGATGGTGATATTCTGTGTGGTTTTACAGATGGAGTTCTACAACGGATAAAGCTGAGGGTTTTTGTTTGTAATTGTGTCACTGGATGATGGAATGACCCAGGCTGGAAGGGACCTCAGGAGCCTCTGGCTCCAAGCTTGGGCAGCACTAAGCTCAGCCCAGGCTGCTCAGGGGTTTAGCCCTCTCTGGGTCTTGAAAAACCTCCAAGGACAGCAATCCCACAGCATCTCAACCCCCTCTAAGCCCCTTTTCTCTGAATATGTACATATAATGCATTGGAAATAGGCATTTTTTTGTTGTTGTTTCTAATGTTTAGTACCCTGGAAACCACTAAAACTTAGTTCAGTTCAGAAGTTTCTGTAATTCAAGTGACAGTTTTTCTCACACACTTAGGAGATGTAAGGCCCTTCTTTGAAAAAAGCCCCACCTACTTTTTTCCTCCCCAAACTCCATATAAACAAGGTAAAAGGAAAATTTCTTGAGTACTACAAAGTGCGTGACACTTTTGAAAATATACCTTTTTCCCCTGCAGGAGCATAGTAAAGCTGCAATACAAATTTTAAACAGAAGCAGGTCAGTAACAGCTTTTCACATTTCTCAGGGTAAATAAAATTATTAAATGAGAATTTATATTAGTATTTACTCTGAGGCAGAGCTAATCTTTGAAGTTAACAGTCTTCTGACTCAAGTGGTGTTAATAATCAGATACCAAATAGGATTAGGAGGTAAAAATGAGTACTTTTATTTGTCTCCAGACCATTGGTACATAATGTAGATTACACAAATATAAAATTAAAGGTTGGCAGTCATTAAAACAGAATTTCAGATGTTGAATTTGCTTCAAAATCTTCCCGCTCGTTTCTCTGTTGCTACAGCCACAATTTTCCATACTGTGAAATGATTTTCTTGTTGTTTTTCAACCTCCCCTTTACATAACAACTGAGGCTCTCCTCTGGAATGTATGTTTGTAGTATTTGATTTCTAACAGTCTTGGGCACTGGTTTGTTGTGATGAAGAAGTAACATGTTTCAGTGTATGTGTGGTTGAAATGTTTTCGGGAAGGAAGGGGAAGAGAGACTGTAAATTTAAAACAAAGCTTTAATTAATGCAGTAGCATGGTGGCAGAGTCCAAAGGACTGCGTGATTAGAGGTGAACCATAACTGAGATCCAGCTGTTTATGTAACTTACCCAGCTCAAGACATTTTCTGTCTGTCTGGGCCTTTAGGTTGTTCTTCCAGTGAAACAACTGGTGTCTCTTGTAAAATTTTAGTCCTGAAGGAGACCCATTTCTTGACTTTTTATTTATGGCTTTATGGCTAGATGTAAGTTTAAATAACTTCTCTGCTTTTAGGAAAACTAAAAGCATCCTCTTTTCCAAGAGAGCCAACACCTTTAGAGGTTGTCCATGTATTTTGAAGTCTCTCCCTTTCTTGTGTGTTGATTTTTCCCTGGAATATTTGCTGTTTTGAAGAGGTGTATTTGAATAGTTCTCTAGACCATGTTCCTGCCCAGGTCCCACTTCCTCTTTGCAAGGCTGGGAAAGCTCTTGGGGGAAGAACTGGATGACATTTGTCCCTTTCCTTCAGTTACCTGTGATGAACAGCTCGGCCAAAGTTGATGTCATGCATAACGTGCTTCATGCTGGCTGTTTCTTCTACTGCATTCTGCTCTGGTGTATGTACTTGGAATTAATCTTGCAAATATTTTTCTGAAATGTGTCACTCAGATCTGCCAGCCATGCCTTCCAAACAGAGAACTCCTCCAGTTTTAATGTTTTGTAGTTTTATTTTAGAAGTGTAACAGTTCTGCCTCCTTTATTTGAAGATACTTGAAAAATATGTTGAATTTTCCCGTTTTCCTCTGAGATTTCAATTGCAAATATCACTGAATGATGTGATCCAGGCAGCTATGGTTTGGGTCTTAAGAAGAACAACATTTGACATGTACTTAAAACTGCAGGCTGAGAGATTTAGGATGGCCTCAATCATCTTCTTCCTTTGAAGAGTGTTTATCATCCTTACCCAAACTGGCTCTGGGTTTAGATTTGTCCAAGATTTCCAGTTCTGTGGGCGAATGATACTTACACAGGATGACAGCAGAGCGTGGAAACTTGGAACTGTTCTCTCCCAGAGGGCCTGTAGGAGAGCAGATCATCCAGATCAGGGGATGGTGGCAGTGTAGGGAATGTTGTCCCTGGCCACAGGCAAAATCCAAGTGGAGTCCCTCAGTTTATTTACACAGAGGCACAAGGAACAGAAATGTTTGTACACAAGCAAGAAATTTTATATATGGAGCTTGGTCCGGTTCTGTATTTTTACTTTCTGGTTGTTTTCTGAAGAAAAGGTTGATGCTTGCTGCTTTATGACAGTAGAAAAATTGCTGATATCCTATTAAATACATATTTTCAGGTCACAGTTGCTACTTTTGTGTGCAAATATGAGAGATTGACTCTTTTTTAGTATGATTTGTCTCATTCAATTCATTTGCTCTGATCTCAGTTTTCTAGGTCTGTACATACAAAAATGATGTATTACTAAATAGTTAACTTTCCCTTATTTACTTAACCTCTGGTTTGAGTAGAAATTCTTAATTAATTCTAAAAAAACCTAAAAATCAGTGCTTTTAATAAGTTCTCCCTAAGGAATTAAAGGTATGAGTAGGTATTAAAAAGTTTTAACAAGACATTTTTTGAACAAAATTCCCTTTGTAAGCAAGGAAAGTGTCCATCATTCATTGCATCAGAAACTGTCTCTGATTTCCTTTAGATGTGAAGGATGACAGTCACTAACACTGGTTGTTAATTGTTGGTTGGAGGAAGAAGACAACACTTCCTTACCCACTATAAATGATCAGGTTGTTAAAATGAACTATGCAGACCAAAATAAAAACATGGTTTTTTCTGTAGCCCCACAAGAGGTGATTGCTGTGAAAAGCTGCTTTTAGCATCTCCATCCTGTTTTCATGTGCTCTTGTGGTGACTGAATTCCACTAGACTTTTCAATGCAGTTTGCCTTGGAAACAAACAAACTTGGCTTAACATGGCTTCAACATTCTTTCTGATTATTCTATGACTGATGTTAAGCCTAGGCCTTACTAAGAACCTTTATAAAAGGAAATGGTTTGGAGTAACTGTGAATTATTTTGAGGGTTGAATCAGGTTTCAAAATTAGGTGTGTTAAATTTCAGTCATACGTGTTTATTCAAAACAAAACTTTAAAACAAATTTAGGAACTGTGACAGAGTAGACTAACACCAGTCAGTGATTGTCATGGAGACCTTTAAAGGGCTTTTTTAGCCTGTTTTGTACTGATGAGAAAAGTGATGATATCAAGGCCCCTTGCAGATTTGAGCTGTCTGTGGCTTTTCATCCACTCTCCAAAGCATTTTATTTACGGTTTTACCCAGTGTACAGCCAAGCTAACCTGGCACCCGTCTGTCTCCAAGAGAGGTGGCCTCCCTTGTACTTTTCCATCTTTTGATTGAAGCAGATTAACTGACCAAAACAAACCAAAATTCCCTAATTCTGTGGAAAACCTGGTTGAGAAATCAAATGATGACTAATGCTGGGGAGGGCACTAAAGAAGGACTGCTCTTTTTGGTGGCTGCGTCTGGGTCAGTGCTGGCCTGTGTTGCAGGACTGCCCTCCCTGCAGCAGCTGTGCGTGCTCCCCTTCCCTAAAGCACTGAGTGTAAACCTGATTAGTCAGTAAATCACCATAAGTGTCTTCTGTAGTCTCGGGGGTTAAGTAGTTGGAGAGACGTGATCTGAATGTTGCAGAGGAATGGATTAATTCACAGTTGTTGCCAAGATACTTTAAGGAAATAACAACTTAGGCCTGTTCATTGCAGGGAGGGGAATTCATTATGGGGTGACTGTCTGGTTAGAGGCTATATTCTCATTTATTTCCTTGAAGAGCGTGTCCAGACATCAAGGTTAAGGTCGTAACAGCGTTGCCTTGTTCTCAACTGTTCAGTTCCTGGGTCTTTAAAATAAAATCCACCAAGGTGAAACAAGAACCTGGGGGGAGTGTAGGTGCTGAGCTTAATTTGAACCTGGTCAGGTTGAGGTAACTAACCCACCATTCTGTGTACCACTGATGCGAAATTACTTTGCTTTCTGGTGAGGAAGGAAGAGAAACCTTTATTAAATATTGAAATAAGAGAGATATTCTACGAAGATCTGTGTGGATGTGAGCTGTGAAACAACAGAAGTGTAGCACCTGCAGGCAGAAGGAACGACCTGTCACAGCACGTAGCTCCATCTTGTAGCCAGGTATTGGAATAAAGGGCTTATCACGGGGAAAGTGCAGGCACAGGGAAAGCCTGATGTCTGGCACCAGACACCCAAAAGGTTTTTAATCTCTGCGAAGGAGTTGCCTTCACGACGAGAAAGGGAGAGGAGTGAGTCTCGCTGGAAAACGTGACTGGAAAAGCTTTGTTCCCTCACTCCCCCCTCCCAGCAATTGCCTGGAAGAGGATCATACACAGTGGTGCATCATTCCTGTTATCTCCCACTATGACTCACTGAGCCATACATAGCAGCTCTTTTTTTGAGGAGATTTCTTACTCAGAGCAAGCTGGATGTGGAAACAAAGACGGCGTCAGACTGTTAATGTCACTTTTGCATTAGAATTCCTTGCGTGACACATAAAAATGTCTAAAATTGGCTTGATTAGCAATGCCTGTCTGTATTAAACAGGTATTGTCAGGTTAAAAATCCTCATAAGTTTTCTCTTGATTGGATGCTCTTATTTTCATAGTATTTGTATATTTTTGGGCACAAGAATATATGTTGATTGCACTAGCAAATTATTGGGTATTTCAGTATTTGGATTGCTGGTAATGCAATGTAGCAGGTGGCTTTTGGAGCATGCTTTAGGCTTTTTTTATTCTGTGTTTCTTTCTCCCTTTTATTGCCCAATCATACCCCAAATTAATTCTCTGTGATTTCTTTCTATTCTCTTTTAGCTGTAAAGGAACTGATTGTGACATCCAAGTATGGCTTGTAATATTGATCCCTTTTAAGATCCTCCTGTCCTCCTTTTAGAAAAATTGGTTTTCTGGAATGCCAACAGCATCATCCCTCCATATTGTGCATTAATTTAGTACCTTGTACTTCTTTTCTTGCCAAGAAAAGCCAGCCAAGGCTTTCTTCAAGGTTTCAGTGCTTGCTGCTGGACCGGCCTCTCCGTCCTTATCCCCAGATGAACTCCAGCCTGAGGATCCAGAGCTGTGTTTTTCTGGTGCTGTTGCCAGCGGCACTTTTGTTCCCTGTCCTTTGCTGTAGTAGAGCACTGTGCTGTTTGTTTATGTTGCATGTTTGTTGACTCAGCTCCCAAGATTCTGAAGTATGCACTGGAAGGCAAAGAGTTTTGTGATATGGGTAACGTATTAACGAAGCTGCATTAGTAAAAGAAATATTCCTGTGTTCTATTACAGGTTTTGGGATTTGAAGTTGATACGGTGAACTCTGTCCAGTTTTCAAACCACACAGGTAAAATTTTACAGATACTTCTCCACAGTCACTGAACTCATTCAGCACAGGGCTCACCTCATCCCATGACAGTGGAGAGGACATTGGTTTTATTTTTTCACCCACATTTTCACGGTATAGGATGGAAATGTAATTTTCATGTTTTGATTCAAGTCTCTCAGAAGCCTGGATTTGGGAGTAGGGCGTTGATATGATGGATGTAGTAATGTCCTCTTCTGCCCTTCAGAATGAGTTTCTTTTGTTAGGCAGTAATCTAATTAATTCAGATAGTGAAATAACACAAGTACAGCCATTTACACAGCCAGACTCCTACAGGAGTCTTCAGAATGGTTTTCTGTGATTTATGGCCCTAAGAGAGTTATAGTCACATTACCAACCCAAACATCAGAAAAATACTGAGGTAGATGCAATGTTTCCTCTCTATGTGCCCATCCAGGTACTATCAAGTATTCCAAAATCTGTTTTTGGTGGGAAGAAGGGTGTTAGTACATTTGGGTGTATTTTTATTGAAGCTCTAAGCCTGAAGCAATGCACTCACCTAATGCATTCAGACTTCCCAACACTCACAGTGCTAGAGGACTTGATTTTTTAAAAGAAAGCTTAAATTTATGTTTATTTTAGCAATACCTTTCACCCATAAAGGAGCTTCAAGTGACTCGCTATTTTTGGATCACTGGAGACACATCTGCTGTCTTGGTGGTGGCAGGTTCCTTGAGGGGAGAGTTACTCTAGATAGAGAAAATCTGCAAGTGTCTTCAGAAAATAAGCTGGGAGCAAATTCTGGCTTTAATATCTTGGAAAAGAGCAAAAGTTGTTTCTGACAGAGAAAAAAGAAGGCAAAAGTTGAGATACTTTCCTAATATCTTACAGGTACAGCTCTATTAATAAACTACTAATTTTTGGAACAGATCAGTCTCTTGCTCTGTTGAACTTCATGCAGCTTTCAAAAGGTTGTAAGATGCCTATCATGGAAGGAATTTAGTGTCACCTTGGGAAGAAGAAATTAATGTTTCAAAGGTAGCTTGAAAGCTATATCTGCTCGTTGAGGAAAGGCACAAAAGAGGTGCCTTTATAATAATAATTAACAAGGGAATGAGGCCTTTCCTGGCTCAGGCAAAAATCTGCTTATTTTGCTTGTACCCTTTGGCACAGTACAAAGGTTCTCTTGTATTTTTCAAAGATACTTAGATGTGACTTCTGTTTATTTAAAGAATGTATTTAGTTTTGGAGTTTGGGATTTTCTCTTGTGTAGTTTCAATAGCTGGTTAAAACTGTTGTAATCTTCCAGAAATTAAGCAATTTTTTCATGTCATATTCAGTACTTGGAATGCATGAGCATGTGGTGTTTGTTGGCTTTCTGTTTCAAGATTAAATGAGCTTTATAGGGCACTGGAAGAGCTTAATAGAGGTTTTATTGACCATAAACTGAGTGTGTCTGAAGGTGGGAAAATTACATTACCAATAGGGTGACCAGCTTCTTAAAACAGAAGGAAGAAGATTAAAATTTTTTTTTTATAGTATCACAGTCAAGGAAAGATTGCCAGTGTTTCATTCAAGGTTTGGCAGACCATGGAAGGAACAACAAATTAGTGGTTCCTCCTCCCACAAGAAGACCAAAATGAGCATCCCAAACCCAAAAATATCTCAAATATCACAAGTCTTTAAAACAGTGGAACTACTCCTGATGTTTAGGAGTCACATTTTTTAGGGTTTTTTTTCTGTAATTTGGGTTTTTTTTTACTAAATCTGTTAAAAAATCCCAAAGTTTGCCACACAGCCTCATGGTTTTGGGAAGCAGAGCTTGTGTCTGGCACTGTCCTGCAATGCACAGGTGTTGTGTGCTGGGTGAATGGGTGAAAGTAACTTGATTTTTCTATAAAAACAAAATTTTACAAGAACCATTTCTGCCATCATCATTAAAGCTGGAGGACAAACTCCTCCTTCAAAATCTAGCTGTGAACTTCAGTTTCTGAAAAAATGCCAGAGGGGCACGGGTAGAAGAATGTGTGGGGTTTTGGACATGGTATTCTTCCTTTCCTTCTTTCCCTGTTTTTAGCAGCAAATAAAATGCAGAGAGAATTTATGACTAACAGACTTTGGTGAATCATTATTGCTCTTTTTTTGCCGTGTCTATACATTAGTAAGATACCACAGGCCTCTTTCTGCTGACTCCTGCTCAGAAAATTTAGCTTTCTTTAGTCTCTGATAATCCTGAAATTCAGAAAATGTGCTCTGAATCAGTGCCCCGGGGAGAACAGTTTGTCAGGTTGCTTCGTGAGGAACTTTAGTGATTAGAGTGACTCACACTTGAGTGGCATCATGCTTCACATACAAATAAAAGAAGCTGTTATGCAGCTTGCAAAGACCATACTCTTTATCCTATGTTAATATACTGTTTACAGCAGCTTCTCCTCATCTGATGTGCAAAAATAAAAATCTAGATTTATTTTTAATTGTATAATTGATTTTTTTGGGGGGGATGCATTTTTAATTCTTCGGTGATTTCCAGTTTTGTGTTTCATTGGCAGGTTAATTTAAAGCAATAATGTGCTTACTCTGCCATCCAAATCCTACCTTTGAAACAGCTCCAGAACAAACACCCTGGGATTTTTTTCTGTTACTTTTCTTTTTACTCTTGAGCACTTTTGACTTCCCCTTAGTGGGTGGGTGGTAGGTGGTTGTGTTGGCTGGTAGGTCTAATACACGAGAAATTACAATTATGTCTTGATGTGATTCTGCACAGTCTGCCCACCCATGTGCAGTCACTCACCCCCGTGTGTGCAGGGCAGAAAGAAAAGATCTCCACCCCTGCCTGTCACTGGTAGCATTTTACTCCCACACTGTGACCAGCTGTAAAGAAACCAGTGGGGAATTTGGTACTGAATTTCTGGTTTTGTTGAAGGCCTCCTGGTAGCTACAGGTGAGTCATGTGTTCAGACCAGGTTGTCTGCTGGGGTTTGCACCGTGAATTTTGTGACACAGCTGGGCCCAGATTGCCTGTCCATCATGTGTCTTAAACACCAGAACTTCCTTCCTTTTTCCCATGTGAAATTCTTGGTTACTGGAGCCACTTGGAATAGTTTTGTAGGGAGCACCACAGGAGGAACTCAAACCTCAGAACAGAATGTTCTGGGTTGGAAAACAAAGGAATCTTACATGCTTTGCTATACTAAAATGGTAGCTTATTTTTGTTTTGCTGTGTTGATCAGTTGGGGTTTTTTTCCCCCTTCTGATGTGCCTGGTACTTTCATTTTTGTCCTTCCTTGGTTTTGAAAGTAATTAAGAGGATTATAAATACATTCCAAAGGAGGGGAAAAAAACTTGAGGAAGGCAAGAAAGAGAAGTATGTAAACTCATCTTGGGTGCAATATTTAGCTGCCTCTCTTGGTTGTGGTTTTTTTTTAAGTTTTCATACAGTTGAACCAAGACATTTCCTTGGAGACGGGTAAATATGTTCATCATTTTAGTGACATGAGGCATCGTGTCTGACTTGTTTTTCATTGCCTTATCTGCTAAAAGCAAGTAGATAACATCTAATTGCAATAAAAGACCATAACACAGATAAGCAGAAGGGGTATAAGGTTGTTTAAGCATTTATGTTCATCTGTGTGTTTAAAATTATTACAGATCTGGGGGACTGGTGCAGTCAGTCTGAACCAAATGGAGTTTTGAAGAGCTGTGTCATGATTTGCAGTGTTCTCTCTGCTCTCTCAGACCAGCACTGAGGGGAATTATTTGGTGGTTTTATACCCAAAACAAGGAAGACTCAGCTTTCTTCCTTTTTGTCTTTCCCCTTTCAAGATAGTCCCTCTTCCTGGGACCCCAAGGTATCCATCCTCCAGTTAGTGAGACCCTTTTTGAATGTGAGTGACTGGCTTCTTCTTCTGTCTGTCTGCTTTTTGGTGTAATATTCCACCAGGAGAGTAGGATAAATGCAGGGTCACAGGATTTGCCCCTTGTTTGTCATGTTACATGAAATTACCCTGGGGAAAGGGCACGGGGGAGTTCCCATCTTGCTGCCAGTTTTGATTTGGTCTGATTCTTCCATGAACATAATTCAGTTCCCAGTGACATCACAGTTCTCTGCAGCTCCAGTGAAGGCATTCCCTTTTTTTTTATGTCTCGATAGCTGGGGCTTCCCTGAGAGCCACCCTAGGGCTTTGTTTTTAACTCTGGCTGTTGTGTATTGTAGCTATGCTTTAGGCTGTGTTACACGTTACCAGGTGATAAAACAGATCCTCAAGTTACCTCTGGAAGTCATTGTTACAGAGTTCAGACAATGTCCCTACCCCGTGTGGGTGACACCAGTTCCTGAGCTAAGCTGGGCTGCTGCCTGATGTGTTTTTGTGTTTATTTCTCTCCCTCAGTGGAGGATCAGTGCAATTTGAACCCTGTGCACTGACCATTCAAGACAAGTTGACATGGGAAGGTGAACTTTTAGTTAAATAGTGAATTTACAGGGTCTGTGTAGGAATGGCTCCTGAAAGTATCCAGGTTGTCTGGGCAATCTATCATAATTGTTTTTATGGCCATGTGTAAGATAAAAGTAAGGCATTTTTGCCTTGCTTCTGGGTGAAAAGTGCACCCAGTTTCCTTGATGGCCACCATGGAAGGACTCTGTTGTGTCCTTGTCCCTGTTCTGGCTTTGCAGTGCTGCAGAGACTGGGGAAGAGGAGAGGGCAGATTATTTTTCTGTGATGCTCCGGATGGGACAGAACAAACACCTGCATTTGTGTTAAATAAACCAAATAATGGATTCAGGTGCAGTCAGGGGTTCTGCATGCACTTGGGGCTGGGCCTGTGCTGAGCTGATGGGGATTGCAGTGAAACTCCAGCCCCACATAGAGAAATCCCTCACTTGGTCCTTTCTTCACAGGGACTTTGTGGAAAGCATTTTCCTGGGAGGGAGTCGTGGTGGCTGATGTGAGGCAGGCCCCCAGCCAGCTGGCAGCGAGTCGTGTTTTAGAGGCTTGGCCTTTGTGAGCTGAGGAGAGCAAAGTGATCCATCTGCTCACCATACTGTGGGTGTATTTGCATTCATAAGAAGGAAAACTGAAAAATGTGCTTATCCCAGGCTCTAGGCACCTTTTGGCACTCACTCTAATAAGTCGGTTTAGAGTGATAATCAAAGACAACAGTTTTCATCACAGAATTTTCTAATTGCAAGAGCAGAAGTTAAAACAAACAAAATACCATTGTCTTTACACAGGGGAGGTATGGAAGGAGATACCTCATTTAACCTTTCACTTTTCCTAATTCCAGTTAATAAAAAGATAATTTCTTTGACAAACACTGAATTTATGGAGATTGAAAGAGTGAGTTAAATTGTGAATGCCTCATCTAATATCCTGGAAGGAAGCCCCATCCTTACATACAAGGTGCCATCTAGATGGGGCAGGCTTTGATGACAAGGTGCAAGGTGCATCTACGTATTTCAACAAATGTTTAGACTCTGTTAAGGGAGATACAATTTTTTTTTCCTTGGAATTGGCTGCCATGGACCTTGGTCCACTGTTTGCTGAACTCAGTTGAGTTTATCCCAAGTAACTGCACCTTCCATCTGCTTCTCTCAGCTGAGCATATTTGCTTGCAATTCCTAGAGATCATTCAAGGATGAGAGTATATGGATATTATTTATCTGTTTGTAGTGTCTTTCTGCTTCTCATTTCCTCCTCCAGGATCCTCAGCACTCAAGCTGTGCTATTTTTGGAAGAAAGTCTGTCAGATGACACTGTATGTTTAAAGAGCCTCCATGGCAGTGTTCTGCTGTGGTCACTTTGTTTGTGACATGCAGGTCCCTGTGAGTGCTGTATCTGATGGGTGCAGACCTGTGTCCAAACAGATCTAAAAGCCTGTTAAGATTGCCATCTAACTGTCAATACTTACTTTTTATTATAGATATAGTATAAAACAACAGAAATAGATTATACTGACACCCTCCTCCAGTAAAGTCTAGAACATAAGTTTTTCCTCCTCCACACAGGAAAGGGATAGTTGCAAAAGCTCCATGGGAAATCTTGCAGGAGCCTGTGTGTGCTCAGCTTGATTTGCTGGTAAATGGACACTCCCAGACTGCAGTGTAGTCACTCCAGTTCCTTGGGGAGGCAGAGGTGCTAAGTAGAAGCTGTGCACATTAACTGTTCTGCTGACAGCAGCTTTAGTTCAGCGACAGCATTTCACAGGAGAGGAGGTGAAAATGCTGCCTGGTGCTGATGTTTGATGTGGTCCCTCCAAGTGTATCATCTGTGTGATCTGAAATAGAAAATGCATCTCTTGAAGAATGACCTGGTGTTTGCTTTGCAGGCTATGCCCACTGGAAGGGTCAGGTGTTGAATTCGGATGAGCTTCATGAACTGTACGAAGGACTGAAGCTGAACAAGGTCAACCGCTACGATTATGTGCTCACAGGTGAGAAGGGTTTGTTCCCTGGAGTTCCCAGGGGATGTAAACACGAGTAAAGAAATGTAAAACATATCCCTCCTTGTTGCAAACCAACCAATTAAAATTTCACATGTGTGTTGTAGTCTGAACTGGCTCGTGCTGTTTAATTTGGAACAGCCAGAGTTCTCCAGCCTGGAGGTTGTAACTGGGGAGGTAAATTGATCCCCTCGTATAATTTACAGATTCGTACAGGCCAGTCATGTACAGGCACGCTTAATATTTTGGGAGTGCCTCTACTGGAACAATGGATGAGGAATATCAGAGTATTACTTTTAAATTTATTAGGAAGACATGAATTTAACCCTTTCTCCCAAGTCTGCAAGTACTAGCACTCTGTGGTACTGCAGCATGATTTTATAAAAAGTTGTGTGTCCTTGATTTTTTTACTTGATCTTTAAGACTTAGTGCTTTGGACACAGAGCAAAGTATGAATAGAGTTGGATTTTGACTCTGTCGTGTATCTTGATTTTTTGCTCTTGTTCCTGTGTAGGTCATCTGAGTGAATACAGTCCTGCAGGTTTTTCCTTTGCTTGCACTGGGTGCAAAGTGTTTATAACTACAGCGAAGAGTAGAATACAGCATTCTTGTAGAATTCTTTATAGAAAGGAGAGATTTTGTAAGAAGTTTTTTCTAAAAATTGCTTCTCACTTAATTCCTGCTTCTCAAAGTAGGTTACTGATCAGATTTTACCTCAGTACGATCTGGTGCATGTGGTTTAGATAACAGTATCAATTTCTTAGAGCAGTGAACAGGGACTTCTTAAAGGTAAACAGAAATACATCACCAGAATTGACTGATTTAATAGCTTCCACATGTAGGAAAGTTCTTTCTAGACAGGGAAAACTGGAAATGTTAAGTGTATGGATTATAACCCCAAAACAGTCATTCTGGCTTGAAGGGTGTGGCACATCCAAAGAGTTATTGTCAGGGTTTTTTCAAGGAATGTCTCCAAAACAAAGAAGATTGAACAGCAAAGAGATTAAACTAAGGTTAAGAAATTAATTTTGGCACAAATGGGTTCTTTTTTATTGAGAAATAGACAAACGCCTTTTCTTTCCTGGAAGGAACTCACAAAGAGGACATATCCAGGAGAAGCTCACTGTATTGTAGGAATTTTCAGGAGATGTTAGTGTGCAAAAATTATAAATAATATTTGAGTATTCTTTTAGCTGAAATGTTACTTTCTTATTTCACTTCCAACTCTTGGGAAAGACCCCTACACCTTTCCTATCACTGGCAGAATGGATGTAAGAGATTAAAAATGGTAGAAGGAAAATAGAAATCTTCAGCAAAAAGGAATTTTGGAGAAAAAGGGAATATTTATTAATATGTCTTTTAAAATAGGATATCTGTGTGTTGTTCAAGTTTGTTTTAAAATCTCATTTGCTGTAGCCATGTTCAGTATGGACAAAAAAAGGCATGGGTAGAAAGAGCAGTAATTTCTGAACATCTAATAACACTTTTCTGTGTTTTAGTCTTTAGCTGCACTGTGACTGAATTAAAATTCGATGTATTTCATTCAGGGCCAGCAGTCAGATATTTCTCTTCAAACAGCCATTCACTACAGTGCACAAATATTTTGTACCTCAAACAACCTGGATAAGATTATTGAAACATTTTCTTTAAAAGCATTTTATCAGCAGGTGGGATTTGACTGTTAATTGTCTGATGACTGTAGATAGCTCAGCTGAGATTAAAATTATTATCTTTAGGCCAATTATACAAAGTAACACTCCATGAACTTTTTGTGACTGTTAGTTATTTGTAGATCTTCATGTATTTGTTTCATTTACAGCAAGACACTCAAGGTAAGAGATAAATTCCAGTTCAATGCACCTGTTTTAAACACCTCTGTCAATGCTGTTGATCAAACTCAGGATTATTTTCCAGCCAGTCTGCCATCACAGGTCATTTAAAAAATAAAATCTTTGCTTGACTCTTTTGACTGATTATCAGCATTTCATGGATAAAAACCAGCATTTTGGCAAAAAATCTTTTCCATTTCTCTGCAGCACCTAAGAACTGATCAATTTTGTGAGTTTAAAAAAAAACCTCCAAACTCTGCTTTTTAAATGTACTTTCAAATATTTTATTAGAGTGGACATTTCCAAGGACATTGAAAGATGCTTCCTTGCTAAAAATAATAGTATTAAATCACAGAATCACAAAATATGCTCAGTTGGAAGGGACTCACAAGGATCACCAAGTCGAGCTCCCAACCCTGCACAGGACCATCGCCAAGGAATGAACTAAAATAAATTAAAATCAAATCGATAATTAATAAATGTTGTAACTAAAGTTAATACATAAATATATAAATTAAGAAACATCTATAAAATGTCAAAATTAATGATTAAATAAGAATATTGTGGTGCTAGCATTGTGACTGGGGCCTTGAAATACAGTAAAATATATTTCCAGCTTATTTCACTGCTCAGCCTAAAAGATAGGAACTTTATTAGTATTTTGGAAATTGCTCTAAAGTTATCAAAGTTAAATCTCTATTGCAATAATGTGTTGGACTCTATCAGCATGAACATTGATAATAATAAAAAATTGCTTCAAGACAGAGTATGAGGAAAGTATATGAAATTTAAAATATTTCCTGTGTACTGCATGAAAAATAGTACTGATCAGAATACTGTTTTTATCAAAAGGAATGTTTTTTCCTTCTAGCCTGACCTTTGTTTATATATGTGCAACCATTTTGAAGTTATATGAGCCTTTCATATACAGCATTCTCAGTAAATGGATTTTTAAGGTTATACTTGTAGTTGTGCAAGCACTGTCTGAATGAACCTATTATTCCTGAGTCAACTACTGAAATGCCTTTGTTCTAAAAGTCCATTTATCCAAAGGATGAGAAGTATGCAGCATTCCCATCCAAAACTAAGAACAGCGAAGTGTTCATGAAATTAGACTTCAAAGGTGTCTTTATTTTTTTATTTTCCCAAAGGGTATACAAGAGACACATCATTTCTGGCCATGGTGGTGGATATTGTCCAGGAGTTGAAGCAACAGAATTCTAACCTCGTGTATGGTAAGGATGTCATTATAATCCTTTCTGCTTCCTCACTGGGTATGCTCATCATTTTCACATTTTAGGATGAAAACACTGGTCTGATGTTACACAGCACTTCTGATCTGGCTGGAGCCATCTGGGCCTCCAGTGATGTTTCATTTCAGCTTTAGGGGTTGAGGGATTGGGTTTTTATCTTTCTGATTTGCTGCCTTTCAGTGTGTTTGTTGCATTATACCATCCAAAGGGGAGTGTGCCTTGAGGACTGGTGGTCTGTTTCCAGGAGAAGATAAAAACCCAGCCAGCTGCTGCTGCTGGTAGATCAGAGGCTGTGTGTGCTGATAGCTGAAGCCCCTTTCTGATTTCCAAGTCAGCCAAAGCAGGACAGACTCTCCCATGTTGGAACTGCCATGCCATGGTTCCATCTAACATCCCAGAACTGTCCTACTTTGCCTCATAAGTTCCATGATTTTCCTCAAACTCCAGGGCTTTTTTAGCTCTGGTGCTTTCTGATATTCCCTAGGACTAGACAGGGAGCAACAGGCTCCAGCAGCTGTTGTCACTAACATGTCACCTCAGGCTTCAACCTGTGAGAAAAGATTTCTTCTCTTCCCTTCCTTCCTCTCCCGAGTGTTTCAGGAATTTTGAACATAACCAGCATAGGCTTGAATTGAGCAAAGCGTTCAGAGTGACAGGGCGAAGTCAGTGAGGATTTCGTGGGATAAAAAGCTGGGAATGATGGTTTGAGCTGTCATCTTCAGGCTCAGTAAACAGTGTGGCCAGGAAACATCTAGAATGATTGGCAGGATTTGCAGGGTGTTGTACTGAGCAGTGATACCTGACTTAAAAATAACAAACTCTCATTTAGCAGAATATAGCAGAGAAATCTCTGGGTTTTGTTGCTTTTTAGCCTTTATTGACACTATTATATTATCAAATTCTTCATAGCCTTGTGTGAAAGCTAAAGACTCTTCTGGAATATGAACAGAAAGAGACATCTCACTGTGTAGAACAGGAAGGAAGTGGTCAGGTGGTGAGATCACAGCAAGACTTCTAAGATCCTTTATAATAATAAATAGATTATAATGTAAAGAAACTATTTTTAAAATGTAAAACAAATTGCCCTCTTTTTACTCATAGAAATTTCCTGGACATTGATTTGATATCTTTGGATTTGTATTTCTTTTTGATCTTGCTTAAAGATGTTTTAATACAATGAACAGTGTTCCTTTTTGAAGTGCAGCACTAAGCTGTTTCCATCCTCAATGAGGACACTTGGAATCAAGTGAGGATCACTGCTGGTGATCCAGAACCTGTGCCAAACATGTGTTAGTATCATTATACCAAGTATGAGTTTATGTACTTTGGCATGAATTTTCGTACTGTTTCCTTATAATACTTTCTTTTTTTCATGTACACACAGCATTTTGGTGTGTACATTTGGCATGTATTTTTTTACACTAAAGTAAAAATCAGAGATGTTTCAGAGCTGTCAGCTTCTCCTGTGTTTCTTCCCGCCATACTACCATTCCAGACAAGTTCTTAAGACACGTGATCTACTCTTTCAAAATTGGCAGCTACCAGATACCAATTTCAGCATGCTGCAAGAGCTGTGGGAGTGTGTAAGCTTTGAGGTGCTCAGTGCTGTTCCATAGCCACTTCTGTTACCTAAAATTTTTCCCTCCCACCAGGGTCTTCATAACTGTACCCTCTTTCTAAACCTGAATTTTTTCTGTTACAGTGTGTGATCCAGTGATGGGTGACAAGTGGAATGGAGAAGGCTCTATGGTTAGTACTCTTCTGTTTGGATTCTCTGTGTAGTGAATGTTTGTTTTATAAAGACGTATAAAGATTTATTAGTTTTTAAACAACAAAACTAAGATACGTTACTTAAATATGGCTTTGGATCCCACATCAAGTAGCTTTGTACCTAAATTTCTTGGTTTTGAATGAGTTTGGTATCAGGAATGAATGAGAACTGTACCACCCTGGGATTATTTCTAGCTCTCTCCTGAGACAACAGAGGGAATACAGATCCTGTCCGCAGGAAAATATCCCCCTGCTCCCATCCTTGTTTCACTGGAGTTCTCTCACCTTCTCTCAAGAGCTGTGTTTTGGCTGGTAGCCTGGCTGCCACTGTTGGTCACCCTGGGAATTGACACAGCCCTGGAACCTAAGTGAAGACAACTTATTTCGTGTGGGATCTGACAGCTGTTGGGTACTGGGCTGTGATCAGTGACAGAAAGGTTCTGTGTGCCAATACCAGGCTGCACACTGACAAAAAAGCATCCATTTTTGATCAAAAATTTTTGAACAAAATAGTTTGGTTTGGAGGTAAGGACATGAGTGAGTTGGAACACTGTATTTCCTCATGCTGCTGTGTCACCTTGGTGAGAGAGAACTTGAAAGCTCTTCACAGAGGCATCACTTCCTTTTAATGCTGCCAGTTTAGGTCCATCTGCTTAAAAAAGGTGCTTCCCATCACCTCCAGGGAAGAAAGGGCTGTTGGTTACAGTGTCCCCAGCTGGAGGATGCTCTGTCACTGCAGCTGCAGAGCTTGGAGCTGTCAGGTCACTCAGTGGCAGCAGAGGAATGGTGGTTGAAGGAAGGAGAGTTGCAATCCCACGTCTCAGATGCTGCTGACAACTTTTGACACTGTTTTTTCTCCCTAGTATGTGCCCAAGGATCTCCTGCCAGTCTACAGAGACAAAGTTGTACCTGTTGCAGATATAATCACTCCTAACCAGTTTGAAGCTGAGTAAGTGCTTATTTCCTTCTATAGCCGAATAAACTTGGGGAAAAAAGCAGGGAAGACTGATATCCCTTAATTTTATTTGTCTCAATATAGTGCCTTATGTATGTATGTGTCAGGTTTTGGGTTTTAGCTGTTAGTTTCAAGTGGTGTTTTTCAGATAACCTCAACTGCTGCATATTGAAACCAATAAAAAAATCCAGGAGTTCTGTGAGGAAGATTCTTGTTGTTTTCTCCAGTCTCTCATTTTCATGATTATTTCTTGTTATCACCAGAGACCTGTTTCTAGGACAGGTTAAAAAAATACCTTCCCCATCCCTACCCATTGCTATGAAAATTTTTATTATGTGCCAGAAAATCAGAACTGAAATAGTTTGTTTCAAAACCTCCCCCCAAAATTAGCTTCAGAAATACCAGCATGGCAGCATCTCATAGGAGCTACGAATTTAAATGCCTCCTGCCTGTGCTGGCTACATAGCTGTGACTCTTTGGTCAGGAGATGATCTGTGGTGATGCAGCACAGGCTGTCCCCTTAAGGGGAGGAAGCAGCTACGTGGGAGAGGGCGAGATTCCCCACTTGTGTGGGGGAATTTCTGTGGTATAGGGATCTCTGCAGGAGGCAGTGAGCAGCACTGTGTGTCTGTGCACGTAGCCTTTAAACACAGAGGTCTGGTCCAGCAGACCGTGGAGCTACAGATGGGTTAGGCCTGTTTGGTGCAGTCCAAGCTTTTCTCCTTTGAAAGGGCAAACAGACAGTCACTGCCTGGAGAACTCTTGCTCTTTTAAGGTTTCCGTTTCATTCTCAGGTTACTCACGGGCAGGAAGATTTACACGGAAAAAGATGCACTGGAGGTGAGTAGGCAAGGGGTGGGATGTGTGAGGCCTCTTCCTGCGTTCCTGTCTGCAGTGCTGCAGTTTGCAGTTTGTCTTTAACCTTGGAGTCACTTTGGCCTCTGTCCTTTCCATGTGCTTATCATTAAAGCTCGTACACTCCAGGCACAAAACATTTCCTGGTTTAGTGTCAGACTTCTGAGGAAACTTCCCAAAAGAGCTCCAGATAAAGGGATTACAGTGATAATGAGCACATCTCTGTGAGCTTGCTTTCTGCAGCGAAGGAGGAGTGACAGCAGCACACATGGCAAGTGCCCAGACACTGCCAGCTCTGTTATTATTATATTATTTGGTTGGGGTGAAAACCCCAGGGGAACCTGTTAGGAATCTGTTTGGGGCTCTGCTGTCTGCGCTCAGCAATGCTGAGTGTGAGGACAGCTTTTCCTCATTCTCCCAGATAAATCCATGGCATTGACAGCTACTGTCACTGACACATGGAGATGATAGATGGCCTGAAAATATATTGCATCAAGGTGTAAAGATCTTCCCCTGCACACAAAGTGATGAAAATAAAAAGCTGTAGGGCTTGATGGTGAAGGACAAAATAGAAATACGGTTTTATTGATGTCTTGAGAAGGGCTGAGCTCTTTGTTTTGTTGACTAATCAAGTGCTTTCATAACGTACTGATGTTATTCCCTCCAGTTTGGTTTTGAACTTCAAAAGAACACAAAATCTTTAAACAAACAGCAGCTGCAGTGGCACCCTGGAGAGTAGCTGGGGGTCTGTCAGCCCAAATGTTTGTTGTTTTTATGCTAAGGCAACGTCAGACAACATGAATTGGTCACCATCACATCACATCACAGCAAGAAGCAGCTACAGAGAGCTCATCTCTCTGAATTTCCACTGCCCCCATTTTACCTTACCCCACCGTGCTGGGTGAGGGTGATGAGCTGTGCTTCATGCCCCCAGCTGCTAACTGCAGCTCAGTTCTTCTGTTCTCACCCTCACCAGTGGAACCAGAGTCTTGAGGAGAACATCATTAGCTGAGCAGCCATTAGTTTTAGATTTGCATTTTTCAGCTGCACACATGAGTTGCATGTGCTAAACGGTTTTGCCAATTAATCTCCTGACTGATTCATGCCATAGCTCTGATTTTTGATGGGCTTTAAAAAAATCTCTCCCAAGGAGACAGAATTATACTTAGAAATAGAAACATTTTTAAAGCAGTTGTTTGCAGGATATTATATTTTAATGTCTGTCTTTCCAGCTGCATGTCATGTATAGGTCTGAGTAATGATCCATGCTGGAATTTGTCCCCTTTGGAGATGGTAGGAATTCTGGCATTGGTTTCCATCGTTTCATGCTTTCTTTCATTTTTTTAACAAGACTTGCAATGATACTGGTGTCTTCTAACATAAAATTAAGTATGAAGTATAATAATGTAGACAGGACTAAGTCCTAAAACTAGAAATAGTGGAGATGAGGATCCTGGTGAATTGTGACTGAGAAATGAAGTTTAGTTTAATATTACTGCACAGATTGATTGTGTCAGTGTATGCTGGTGGATTTACTACTTCTTTAAAACCCAGCTGTGATGTCTGTGCAAAGGGGTCTGACAGCTGAAGAAACTTGGAGGCTTAGACAAGAAAGAAAAGCAATGAAGTATTAAAAAATAGCAGAAATAAATCCTTATCATTCAGCTGCTCATGAGTCATAGCTAGCCTGAGAGGATTTTTAGTTAAACTCTTCTGGGAGAATTAATATTTTATCCATGTTTTATACTAAACTCATTAGGGAAGTCATTCTTTTTACTGTGAAATCAAAATCACTTCTGTCTGTAGCAACCAATTGTGATGTCAGAAGTGGAGTATTAATGAGTTTAAGTGAGGAACACACAGAGTGGAAATACATCTGCAAAGGTGTATAATTTACAGCTGTAGTTTGGGGGTTGAAACAGAATGAGAAGAGAAGATTGAGCCAGACACACTTGTGCCTCTGATTTAGGTTTTTTAATTTTTGCTAACTCTAAAAGTAGTATCTAAATAAGATTTCCTGACCTGGAATTGCTGGCTTTCTAGAAAGTGCTTCAAGATGCCAGCTCAGGTGCACGTGTCTGTATATTTATTCTCTTATTCTTTAGATAATATGTTCTGAAAACATGATGCAGGCAGAAATTCTGGTCACAGCTGAAACAGAGTATTCTTTCCAGAGGAGCATCCAAAGATAACACAAACAGAGATGCTTGTATATTTTAACAAGTGTGTGCATTTAAATGTGGATGTTTTCATTCCCTCATTTCAAAGTAATGGGCCCTAATTCAAGTGGATTGTTTGAATAGAAACTGGTTTTTTTCCTGTACAAAAGATGCCAAAATAAGGTGCTTGTTAAAAATCCTCAGTACTATGAATGAAAGTGTAATCAACACCTACTGCAGTCCCTGATTCCTGCCTTTTTGCACGTTGAAAGGTGATGGATATGCTCCATGCCATGGGACCAGAGACTGTGGTGATCACAAGCTCAGATCTACAGGCACCTCTAGGAAACGACTACCTGATTGCTCTGGGAAGCCACAGAAAAAGTAAGTCAAGAGCTCCTTGCTTACCTGTGCTCTCTTTTAACCTGTCTGTACTTGCAGTTATTCCTTGAAGAAATGGTTTCATCCATCAGGCCCATCTGTAGTGCATGGAAGGAGCTTAGATCCCTCAGATCCCCACGTAAACACCTCCTCCTGCAGTGATATCAGGGGTGGTAAGACTGCAGCTGCTCCCTGAGGGAAGACAAGAGCTGAGTGTGATCAGAGCACAGGCAGAGCTCTGTCCCCACCCACAGGGCACAGGCACACAGCACCTGAATAAGTCCAGAGCAAGGGAGATGAGCCAGGTCTGAGATTAATCTGGAAAATCCAATCAGTAAATCAGGACAGCAGGGCCGTACACAGGAATATCTGCAGCGTAGCTCAGGCAAGGATGCTTGTGCCCAGGCCTGAGCTTCTGTGCAGCTCCTGGGCAGAGGAGGAGGATGTCCTAGGTGAAATTTATCAGGGCTGTTTCATCCCCTAGTAGTGACCCTGGTAGTAAGGATATAGAAGTGGAACTTGGAATGTTTGAATGCTTTTCTGAAGTCACACTGTCCTGTTAGTAGATTGTCCCTCCCTTGATAGATTATAAAATACCCTTCTGCTTCTTCTCTATATCCCCTTCTGTAGTCTCACCAAGATTCATTGTGTGTTCACTGTTTTCACCTGAGAAGGGCACAGTTATGAGGGATGTAAAGTGAAGGTGGTAGCTCCTTCCTCCCCCTTAAACGAAGAATGTACAGTATAGAAGTTGTAAATGCTATCCCAAGCTGGCCACATTTTGGAAGGTTGTGCCTTTGAAAAGAGCTGGTACAAAGTTTACAATATTCCTTAGCAGCTTTACATTCCAAACAGCAAAGGAATTCGAATCTGATGATGACCTTTAAAACTATTTACTTTTAAATTCTGGTGATTGTTACTGTATTAGTTGCTGGGTCTGTCACTTAACTGTGTATCTGTGTTGTAGCTAAAGCAGATGGTACCAGGATAACACAAAGAATTCGAGTGGAGTCTCCTAAAGTGGATGCTGTCTTTGTTGGAACAGGAGACTTGTTCGCCGCTATGCTTCTGGCATGGACACACAAGCACCCCAACAATTTGAAGGTGTGGGAGAAGTTACTTATTTCTCTACAAGTTTGGACCTTGTTTCTCTTGAGTTTCTTTAAAAGCTTCTCATCTGTGACATTATTTAAACACTGTCTTCTGTTTTGGCTTTTCTTTCCTCAGCTCGGAGAAAAAGCCACAGAATTTCCCTTTTGCCAAAAGGGACATTAAACAGTCATATTTCAATTAGATTGATTTTGTAGTTTTGCCAAGTAAGATGTTGTTCTCTCTAGAGAGACAGACTTGCATGCATGTTTATAATTGCGTTTTTTATCCTCACTTCGTAATAAGCTTTGAAAATAATTTCTCAGGTCTATTTTTCTGGTTCTTTCCCTTAAGGACATAGAGTCCTTGATATGTGTTTCTAATACCTGTTTTGGGAGAATTAAGTCAAAATTTCTTTTTTTCCAAACTCTACATTACATAGTTGTCATCCTGTTTATTTTGTCAGTCATGCTTTCCTCTTAATAGCAGTGTTTTTGAAATAATATTTATTAATATTAAGTAATATTAAAGTAGGCAGCCGAAGTTTTACTAAAACTTGAATATGTTGTGTTGATGCAGGTGGCATGTGAAAAGACTGTGTCAGCCATGCAGCATGTTCTGCAAAGGACCATTAAGAGTGCAAAAGGTAAATTCATCCAGACCTTGCTCCCTTGTTCTGCCTGGACTGGCATCAGAAGAAATTTTCAAGGAGCTTTCTGGGTTTCCTGACTAAAAGAAGCCCCTCAGTGCAGAAGCAGGCAGAGAATTTACAGAGTGAGAGCTTAGTAGTTTTGTCTGCTTGTTCCTTCTGTGTCCTCCAAGCCCATTTTTGACCAGAGCCGACTGCAGATGTCACTGTTTAGCTTGTGGTGGGTGACAGTCGTGCTGACTGTGCCTGACTCAGCTCTGCACAACCGGCAGAACTTGAGGAAATGCTGAGTTTGGTGTGCCAGAGAGCTCCTGCTGCAGTGTAGCTCACTCACTGTCCCTCTGAGTGTGTGTTCGGCACTGAGAGGGGTTTATCAACTAATAATAGTTTCTTTGCTGTGTTTCTTTGCCATGTGGGGAGTGGTGTTTTTTTTTTTAGCTTCTCTCCCCTTGGAGTTCCCCTGTCTTTCAGTTCTTGAGGAAATCTGTGGGTTCTCTGAGCTGTGTGACTTCCTGATTAACAGCAGAGACTTATTTCTTCCCTGGAGAGAGGTGTGGAACAGTGGTGATAAGAAATCACAGTGCTGACCTGGATTTTCCACCTTGGAAGTCTTTAGCAGGGAGTAGTAAGGGAGACTGGGGAAGGGAGGAAGGTAGAAAAAATCCCGGGGTAACAGAACAATGTAACTTGTTTCTTTTTGTACTGCTGTTTTTAATGACATTCTGATGTCATCTTTTTAGTGCAAGCTGGAGAAGGAAACAAACCAAACTCAGCCCAGCTGGAACTGAGAATGGTCCAAAGCAAAAAGGACATAGAAAACCCAGAGATCATAGTGAAAGCCACCGTGTTATAAAGGCTCCGCGTCTCCAATAACGCACAATGTATCGATGTCCTCATGTCTTTTCTGTAAATTGTAATATTTGCCTTAGATCTGTGACAGAAACCTGACTTTCATGAAATAGTGCCCAGCATAGGCAGATATCCACTCTCAAACATATGTGCTGGCCTTGCTCAGTTTTAAAAACAGAACAGTTAGTGTGTATTGAAGCATATTCCCAGGTATCCCAATGTCTGTCAGATTCACTTAGTCCGTGTGATTACCCAGGGCAAGAGAGCAATGTTCCTGCCTTGCCAAAGACTGTAGATGTGAATTTGCTAATGGAATGCTTGACTGACTTGGAAAATGTATTTCAAGATGGCATCTAGTGCCAATGGAGCTGGCTCCATGCTCCCTTTTCCTGGAGGTACCTGGTTACCTACTCTGGTATTCAGTACCTCGGCTGCTATGAAGCTAAGCAGGGTTAAAGCTACACACACAGTTTTGGTTGTGTGTAGGAGTACTTTGAAGATGTTTGGCATGTTCAGTACTCTGAAGTGACCTTGAGGTGTCATTCATGTTACTGATCTCTGCTCCTGTTTCTTGTCCATGAACAGCTGCACAGTTTCAGTTGTCACAGGTTCTGGCTGCTTATTTCTCATGTCCGTGGGTGCCCATGTGATTTTCCTCCAAAAGTTGCTCCAGAAACATCTTCATCAACAAGATCATGCCTTTATTCAGTAGCACTGGTTAGAAGTGTGTAGTTCTACCTCCGAGGCCAAGTTTGATTCTCTGTTTTTTACCTAAGGGCAAAAGAGAAAGCAGCTCTTACCCTGAAAGTTGTTTGTTCATCGTGGGTGGATGTACTTACAAACTACATGAGCACTTCCACTTAACAGTAGTGAGCGCTGCTGGCAGGCTTAGCAATGAAGCAATATGGGAAAACTCGTATTTTTTGTTTAGTAAGGTCTGGTAAGTTACACATGTTTACCAAATGCAGTGGAACACAAAACTTAACTTGTTGATTATGTCTCTGCAAGCAACACCAATTAGAGATTACAGAAATACGTTGTTATTATTATTATTTTTATTATTATTATTAATGCATCTTGATTTCAAAATTCTGCTTGATAAGGCTTCAGAAGGGGATTTTTTATCATTTCAGTGTCCTATGGATCACAGCCACATACTAAAGCAGCAGGGCAGGTCTGCTGACAGGTATTGGCCACTCACACTTCTGTAGGATTTCTGTATGGGATCCATGTTCATGCTTGTCCCAAGCTGAGGTCTAGTGTGATGTTACATACAAATTGAGTTGATGGGCTTTATTTGTCCCAGACTGCATAAGGGGATGGAAATTGCATTTCTAATTGACTTCCTCTCCTGCATTTGGCATCGAAAGTGAAAAAAAAAATCATGGTATTTGAGAATTTAGGAAAAAAAAAATCAGCAGGAATTCATCTACAAAATGTGACTCTGCTCTGACAGTTTTTAGTAACCACTGTCATGAAATACCTTTCTAGCAATAATAATTTTGGTGTTGTGAACAGTTGCTAAAATTAGCAGTCAGTAACAGAGGTATGAGCTCATGGCTGATGCCCAGCATGTAAAAAGATGTGAACTACCTTGACAGTGTGTACAAGTACTGTCTTGAGTACACACTGGAAGGGAAGCAGTGAAGAGGGAACCAGGCTTTTCTCAGTGGTGCCCAAGGAAGCGATAAATAGGCAGTGGCACAAATTGAAATACAGGAAAATCCATTTAAACATTAAAAAATGCAATTCATTGTGAACGTGATCAAACACTGGTACAGAGAGGTTGTGGAGTCTCCATCCTTGGAGATACTCAAATGCTGCCTGAACATGGCCCTGAGCAGCCTGCTGTTCTTGGCCCTGCTTGCTCAGGGGTTGAACCAGAGGATCTCCAGAGGTCCCTTCCAACCTCAGCCATTCCATGGTTCTCTGAGCACATCAAACGGCCTTTCTTTGCAGCACTGGGTTTTTAAATTGGTGTGCAAGTATTTTGTTCTCCCTGCAACACGAACTTCCAGATGGGCTGGAAAATACTCACATTAATATTTTGCCCCCTTTTTAGATCAGCTGCTGTTTGCTTGGGCGGCTGTGCCAGGAAGACAATTACTCTTCTGAGATAATTGCTTTCAACGAAGATATTTAAATACTGTAGCGGGTGATGCATTTCAACAGTTGAACACTAAAAGGATTTTAACTGTTTCTAACATTGATTAACCAAGTGCTGCATGCCATATTCCAAACATGACTATGAGTTTATTAATCTTTTAAAATTAGACTGTTTCCTGTGGAAGTGTATAATCCCTACCATCCTCTTAGGAAGAAGGGATCAACATCCTGAACTTCCCTGCCCGTACAGACAATGGTCAGTGCCCTTCTAGTAAATGTGAGACAGCACAATTTTATTTTGCCATTAGAATAGACAGACTTCACAAGAGGATTGAGAGAAAGGCAAGGGATGTTTTCTCTAAAATAAATGGGAAACTTGGAGCTACCTTGCAAACAAGGTTTTCATTGTCAACCATAATGAGCCATGATCTTGACATAAAAGACAAAGTGATATGTTTGTTGGAGCAGTTTATACCTGTCAGGTGTAATCTTTTCCCACATCTTCAAAGAATGGATCAGTTCAGTAATTCACACATCCCTTAGAATCTGTGGCATATCCATGTTAAAAAAAATATTCATACAAATGTGCTCAGTTTGCAAAAGTTCCTATTTGACAGTAGCTGGATCCTGTAGCAGTGGGCTGCTGGCTTCATCTGCTTGAGTCCCTGAGGGTTGCTCATGTGATACTTGCTTTAAACTCCCACTGACCTGATCTAAATTAGGTCAGGTTTATGTCTTCAGTGAAGAATTGGGCTTAACATCTCTTGCCAGGAACAAACATCAGGAATTGTCTGTAAATATGTTCTGTAGCTAACGTTTTGTAGCCACAGCAGCCTAACAGGTATTTTTGAATGTCAAGGTACACATTTTTATTTGTTTAGAGTTACACAAAGCTCATGTGCAGAACAAAGCTCAAAGACTCAGCACAGTCCTGTCTAATATTTCATTCCCTCCTTTCCTCCTGCATGTAATACCTGTACCTTTTTCTGAGTTCCTGCTGTCTGTCTGGTGCAGCTGGAAAGTGTCTCAGTGTCAGACAGAGCCCACTATTTATTTAGGGGCTTGGAGGAGACTGACCAGTATTGTCTGATTCACTTGCAAACCCTTAGCTGAAGATAAAAGGTTAATCTAAACTATCTTAGATCCTAATTGATTACAGGAGAACGAGCACTTTAGCCCTGAGAGTGGAGTCTGTAATAATGGATAATCTTCCATGGCCGTCCTGAGAGGTGTAACCCAGGGGTCCAGCACTCACCAGCTGGGCACTGGTGGCTTCACTGCCACCTGTGTGAGCTCAGAGCCTCGTGTGAGGCTTCTCATGCTGCAGCACACGGAAGCATGGCAGAGGTGAACGCTTTGTCTTTGTGTCCACCCGACTTCCCTAACTTTCTTTCTCCATTCTGGAATTAATTTGTGTCGGATCCCTTTTTCCTGGAGTGATTGGCAGTGCCTGTGGCCACTGCTCAAGTCCACCCACTCGTTTGCAGAGCCACCTGTGCAGGAGAGACCAAAAGTTGTTTACAAACCGTCTACTCTGGGCCTGGATTAGTCTCTACATGCTGAGAATTGAGACGTGCATAAAGACATTGTGCTAAAATCAGTGCTATTCACAGTCAATAGAAACACTTCAGAAACCTGCAGTGCGAATTGTTAATGTTTGTGTGCTGATTTTTGTCTCAAGTGGGGAGAAATCTCTAATCCGTGTGTTACACAAAAGAATCGGAGGACCAAGGTTTCCAGCTACTCATACTGCCTTTTGAGTATCTTAACTGTGTCTTGATTGGATGGTGTTAATTTGTTGTCCGAGACTGTTATGGTGATTGTATTGATTAATTTTATTTTAAAATATGTGGCAAGGAAGATTGTAATAAAAGCATCTACGTTTAATATACTGTGCACACACAAATTGTTAGATCCTATTTTTAAATATGTTAATCATTTGAGAATTAAACAGCACAAGAATGGTTTGATAGTCTTGCTGAATAAAGTGGATGTAATTAAATTTTTTTCCTTAGTTATGTCCTAGGATAGAGAAAGGGTAGCTAATGGAAGAGAGCACATTTGTGCCCTGTTATCATCTTACTGTAAGATATGGATGTGGAAGTGAGTAACATCCTTGTTGTCTTAATTTTTATTTTTCTTAAAAGATGTTTTATGGGAAGAAAATTGCTGGCATTCTGCACCACTCCCTTGCATTCCTCATACTTGTATGTGTAGGACCTCATTGTGTTGTGCTCTTTTTTTTCCTGCAAACAAGGTGAGAAGAGGGGCTTGGAATAAGAACCATAACTCATTTTGAGATCTCTTTCTTGTGCAGCGTTTAACTGCACTCCTGTTCACTGAATTTTTACCTCACTGTGTAGGGTGGAACATACAGGACTGTAGAGTGGGAAACAAATGTTCCTCATGTGGGAACAAGAGCTTCTGTCAGCACTCAGCAGTGTCCCTGCCAGGGTGGTGGCTTGCAGGAGGAGGAGAGCAGGGATCCAGGTTAAGGAGAGCAGAAAGTGCCGTGTCATTACACTTGTGTCCACTGGAGAAGTTTGGTTTATATTTATACTAAAGAAAACTCTTGAGTAAAGGTCCTTGCCCAGTTAAGGAATGCTTTAAAAAAATGAGACATGTTCCAAATTTTGGTTACTCTGGGACTGAAATGTTTCTTCCTAAAAGGAAACTCAACCCCTTCTTTTACATCCCCTTGCAGCTGTACTGGCTTACTGACTCTAGTCATTCCACTCCTGTTAGAATCCCAGGATTAGATATTCAGAGAGCTGTTCTTCCTGAAAGCACATGTTCTTCGTGTTCCTGGTAAGTGAGAGCCTGCTGAGCAGTTCTGTAGCTTTCTAAAACACGTCCCTTAAAGTCAGCCATGGAAACTTAGCTTCGAGATGTTCAATCACAGCTCAAAAATAGCTCTTTCAGATAAATGAAAACTCTTGAAAGTGCATTATTTTCAATAAATGAGTAAACCAGCGAGTTTATACATGCATGCAGGAGCAGATTTCAGGTAAATCCCTGAGGTCCAATCAGTCACTGGAGGAGTGTTGCCCTGAGCAAAGGGCTGCTGCTGTCAGGACACTGCTTCAGGAGAGACCCAGCTGCTTCCCACCATTTCCCAGAAGAGAGGAGTGTGGTGTGGCCTCCAACAGCCAAGGAAGACTCCCATCTGCTTCACCAGGAAACCAGTGCCAGGTGACAGCCCCAGTGCCACCAGTTTGGTGCTTTTGCTGCCCTGGCAGCAGTGGACATCGAGGCAGATGGGACGCTCCTAAATGTGCAGGTGTTCCTGACTCAGTGCCTCCCCAGTGCAAATAATGGTAATAAATCCCCCATTTTCAGAGCAGTGAATAAGGCAGCACATTATTCAGAGAGAGAAAACCAGCAATATGAGAAGGCTGTGCCATATGTTACCACTGAAATCACACTTACCTATTGCCCTCGTGGTTGCATTGCTGTTTAGAAAAAAATCTGTGTGTAGAAGAGTGTAATTTATGTACTCTCTGTGTGTGTGTGTGTGTGTGTGTTGAAGCTTTATTTGCAATGTGGTAGGGGCGGGAAACAGAATTTGGGGGGCTGGCTGAGTAGGCCTTCAGGATGTGAGTAGAAGGTCTTAAAGAGTTATATTTTTATAGATTGTGCTGAAGCTTTGGGTCCCAGCCACACAGCCTTTTCTTCCGGAGAAGTAAAATGGTTTGGAAAGAGAGTCAGGTGGCTGTAATACAGTAGGGATAGTACAACCCCACCAGCCCTGGACAAACTGAATAACTTAATAAAAGATGCCTTTTTAAGTAATATTTTTTTAGTGCTGAATTGTTAAACAAAGAAATATTTATGAGCAAACTTTCTATGTACCTAAAGTTTGTGTGTTGCTTTGTACTGACTAGGTGGACCTGTTATATGTTTACACATCTTAAATGATTGTCCTTGAGGCGTGTGTAGTAATTCAATGACTTCTGTGCCAGAAAAACAATGAAGTTCTGTGTAATAGCAAATGATTTAATTTCTGATGAAACTGTAGGCTCTTTAGTGTTTGTGTATTTTTCTGGTTGGCCATTACAAGTTGTATCCTTCCTGCAGTAAGGCTTGTACGCTTGATTGTAGAGAGGCAATAGGATGGTAGATAACCATTGTTGAAAAAGAAAACCCTAAATATTGCGACCTTGTCCATTTTAAAATCAGGTAAGCTTCATGGCATAAGCCTGAAATTTTGCACTGGAATCAAGTTTCAAATACATCTAGGGTGGGTTAAAAATTGGGAGTGGGTTTGTTTGTTTAATTAAATAAGACTTGGAGGTCTTAAAAGTGCTAATAGCAACATACACATGGACAGGCCAAGGAATGGAGCAAAAATGGCTTGTTCCCATTGTATGGGCCTGACCAAGCTAATTCAGAGCTTGTGCTAAACCTGTGCACAGACAGGTGAACAGACAAATGGGAGAAAGTAAAGATTTTTTCTTTGTCAGCTGTAATAGCGTGAAGAGTTTTAGTTGTTTGTTCTGAATTCAAATTCATAAATACCTTCCAGAAGGGCTGTGTTACCAATAAAATCCCATTCAATCAAAAGGCAAAGCCTTTGACAGGGTTCAAAAGCAGAGCAGGATTTTTTCATCTTGCTAAATATGCTGAGTCTTTGTTTCCTATGGCTGGGAGACCAGGGCTAAAGCACAACTGTCAAGAGATACTAATTTTTTAAGTTTTTTAGTTGAACTTTGGGGTGTCTCTAAGAAGTGCAGGGGTCTGCAGCATAAAGGGGTTTTTGGAGCACGGTCTCATGATAAATGTCATCACCTGCTGCAGCAGCCAGTGATTTGGCAAAACTGACCATCACTTTTTACGTCCCTTTTAATAAATGTGGCAGCACCCTCACCCCTCTTGTGAATAAATCACCACTGCAAAAAGCAGAGGAGAATTTATCACGAGTTTTGCTCCCGAGAGTTCCCAATTTCTGCATGTGTTAAAAGAGAAGCACTTCTGCTTTGCTCAGCTGGCAGGAGAAGTGTCACCGGGATGAACAATGTATTGCTGAGGAGGGAGGCTGTGGCAGGGAGCAGCAGTGCTGGGGATGTGCTGTGCCCGCTTTTCCTCCCCTGGGAATCTGTGGGGGCAGTGTCCCCGCGGTGGTGGCAGAGGGGCTGTTGTGCCCACGTCCTCCCGTGGGGGAAATGTGGAGGGGTTACCCTGGGCGGGTGGGAGCTGAGGTCGGTGTGGGGCTGTTGGGTTGGTTTGGCGGTGCTGCACCGAGGCTGTGGCTCAGCACAGCTCCGTGTGCACCCAGGAGCCCGTGATGTACAGCCCCCTGCCTGCCTGGCCTGCTGTAATTCCCTCAGATTTCTTCTACATGGAGAACCAAGAGACTCTGGAAGTGCGTTATTCAGATGGTTCAGGCAAGGCTTTTGGGGTTTTTTGGAAGGAAAGGTAGAGAATTATCAGCTGCTGTGGTAGATACAACTCATCCAGCTCAGCTACACCGTGAAACTGTGCCCTAACCTTCCTGTCTCATCACCTCTGCTGGCCCTGATTTGCCTGTCCCCGTAACATGAAAGCTAAAATCAATGGGGAATTTATCCAGCCAAAACCCCCGGAGTTTTAATCTTCTTTAGCTCCCTTAACCTCCTCATCCCAGGAACAGATAAGTGCTTGTGCTGCTGCCGAGGAGGGTCTGGGACAATGCAGCTGCTCAGAATAGGGGAGAGTGGAGTTGCCTCCTTCCCTGGCAGTGAGATGCTGGGTGAGCAGGACCTAATTGCCAACCTGCACTGTTAATGGTGAAGAAAAGAAATCTTGGTGAGTGAGGTACTTGAAAGAAGAGCTGGCGATTCAGTAATCAGAGTTTGGTGTTCTCAATCCACCTCATCCCCTGTGTCACAAAAGCATAATAGTACTAAAAACCATGGTGTGGCTGTTCTTAATGATCTTTGTGATGCTTGTACCTGGCAGAGTAGAAAATAGCATTGTATAAAGCAGTGCTCTAAACAGGGAATATAACAGGAAGATCCAGGTGGAGAAAATGTCAAGTTTGTTTTCACAGCACTGGCAGTGTCAGAGTTGTCCAGATCTGACTCTTTCCCTTCCCCGCCCCCGTTACGCAAGGAAGAAATGACATAAATAAATACATAAATAAGGGCACTTACCTGAGAATTTATGTGGCATTAGCATTCATTTTCATCGAAGGATTGATAAACCTTTCCACACCAGAGGGCTCTGGTCCACAAGGGGTTTTCAGAGGTGGGGTAGAGCCTGTCGCAGCTGGCTTGGAGCACAGTTGTTGGGACACAGCTGTGACAGATGGCTTTGGGATGCCACCTGCAGGCACTCCTGTCCTGTATTCGGTACAGCACATGTATTCATGTGCCTGATGCATGCTAGATGTGGATACACGCCTTGGTAGGGAAGGAAACTTGGGCTTGCTGCTGGAGCTGCAGTGATGAGAGGAAACCTTGGAGAATTCAGCACCATCCAGTGATCCTGCCATTTGCTGTCAGTGTTTGTTAGTGCAATGTATCCCCCTTCAGTGTTGTTTTCTTTCTGGGAGATGGGAGACTGGCAGCCCATACATGGCTTTAACATGCTTTTATCTGGCTAAATGTGAAAAACTAGTCAAGATTGTTAAAAATGGAGGGGAAGGATAGCTATGAGTTTGCCTAGGACCTGAGTGAGTAGAGAAACTATGAGATTTGTCATAAATATGTCATTCAAGGAAGAAATGATCAGAAATATGTCATTCAGAAATAATTCAGTGTTGACCAAACGAGTGCCATGTCTTCAACGGGCAGTAGCACCTGGAAGAGGCCAATATTTAGGGTTTTTGCCCAAAGCACATTTAGCCCTGCTCTACTGTTTAGTGAAAACGCCCAGTGCAGATGCCACCAGAGCCTCATCTCGTGGAGTAATGCTGTAATAAAGAATGTGGTTTTCTTGTGCAAGTCTTGACCTCTTCTTATGAAAATAACACACAACTCAGTATTTTCATGGTGTATAAGTGAAATGTAATTTTTTTTTTTTTTCAATAAAATACATTTCCTTTCCTAAACATGGGTCTCTGGTTTTTCCCCTTGGTGATGTTTCTCTTTCAACTCTAATGGATCTTTGGCCTTTTGTGTCTTCTCCCTACGTATGTAAGCCACAGCTCTGTGCTCTTCCTGTAAAGCCTGACCTCGCTTCCAGAGATCACATAATTTCTTTTTCCTCTTGAGCTCCAGGAGGAGTTCCCTGTTCAGCCAAGCTGGCCTCCTGCTCCAAGTGCTTGACCTCAGTGGAATTGTCTGCTCCAGTGGTTCTAAAGGATGTTTCTTAAAGGCCTACCTACACTTGTGGGCTCCCTAAACCCTCAAAAGCAGGTTCTGAGTGTACTCTATTAAAACAGCTCCCTGCACAGCCTAAAGTTTGCTCTCCTGCAGTCCAGGGTAGTCCTTTTTTCTCTTTACACTGAAGATTTTATACTCTGCCATTTTATGATCACTGTGGCCAAGGCAGCCACAAACCACCACATCCCACAAAAGCCCTCTGCTCTCTGCAAAGAGCAAGTCTAGGAGGGCATCTTTCTGAGGTGTCTCCCTGAGAGTCTGTGATAAGAAGTTATCTCCTACAAAAATCAGGAATTTCCAAGATCTGCTCATCTTAGCAGAATGTTATTCCCAGCTGGTGTCTGGGAAGTTGAAATCTTCCACAAGGATGAAGTCTGCCAGTCCAGAAGTTTCTCCTAAGTGCCTATAGAATAATTCATTGATGCTGGGCCATCAGTAGCACACACCCACTACAAATTCCCTGTCTTTTCCATCCTCCCCAGTCCTCACTCCAAGGCTCTGAACCACATCATCACTAACTGCAAGGGCTGTACAATCCAGCCTCTCCCTCACACCTCACCTGCCTCTCCTGAGCCTGTACCCTCCCTCCCAGCACTCCCAACGTGGCACCCGTTCCAAACCTCACCAAAACCAACGATATTGGAGCTCTGGGTGCTGCCCAACACTTCCACTTCATCTGTTTGTTTCTTCCATTTCTCATACAAACCTGGGAAAGGGTCTGAAAAGAGTTGAATATTTTCAGGGAAAGAGCTGAAGCTGCTTCCTCTTCACAGCCCTGTGAGAATGAGGGGTTAAGCCACTCAAAGCACCACTGTCAAAGGAGTTGGCAAGAGGCAGGTTTTAATATGAATTTATGAAAGTGCAACTTTTAACTGAGTTCAGTGGCAAAGCTGGCTCCATTACTTAGGACATGGATGAAGCACAGGTAAGAAAATCAGATTAGAATCAATTTAGGATGATTTACACAGAGACCAGAAGGGTGAGGGGGCAAAAGATATGGATACAAAAAGATAAAGGTGCAGAAAGGTTTAGCAGCACTTAATCATCAACTAATTTAAAATTTATGAAGTGACTCAATAGGATAAGCTACAATTATAGCAGTGACTTAATTATAGATTCATGATAACATTGATACCATAATCAATTCACATGGATGCACACGGGCAAAGGGATGCATACATCTATCTTTATACAGAGATGTGTACAGAGCTCTATCCAGCTCCACCCATCTATAGATGATGCCCAGGGCTCCATCCAGTTAGGAAGTGCTCAAAGCCAGGCTGGATGGGGCTCTGAGCAGCCTGGTCTAGTGAAAGATGTCCCTGCCCATGGCAGGGGGTTGGAACTGGGTGATATTCAAGGTCCCTTCCAACCCAAACCATTCTATGATCCTATGCTATCTATCTATATTTGCCTGTATCTGTATTTATCTGCATACTCCAGGGGATCTGTGATGCAAGACACTTGGCACTCACGTGTCCCAAAAAAAAATAGGAGCGTCTCTGGAAAAAAGGAGTGACACAGGACGTCAGTGGGGCAGTCAGGTCTTTCCCTGAGTCAGCCGGGAGAGCTGAGAAGCAGGAGCGGGGTGGAAAACACTGCCCTTGCTGTCCCCCCTGTGACAGGTTGGAATGCTGCGGTGCTGGTGCAGAGACCAGACAGCCAGGGGGGAAAGAACGGAAGGAGGAAAAGACTTCTGAGGTGGGTGTGACTCCGGGGAGAATTTCTGGATGTAGCTCAGCTTCTGAACAGGGAGTTCACCTGCTACAGAAAGGTCACGTCCTGCCTTGGAGTTCTGCGTGTCCTGTTCGTGCCCCAGGAGCGCTGCTGCAGATGAAAGGAGCTGGAGTCCTCACATTCCCGTGCCAGCCATGGAGTGTGTGCCAGCCCAAAGCCCAGCCCTCTCCGTGGAGCAGGCTGGTTATCCCCTGGTGGATTTTTTTCACGCTGTTTTCCTCTGGTAAATAAGTTTAGTTGCAAACACAAGAGAAGATCATTGCGGGCCACAGAGCCAAGAGGAATTTTAAGGCAATAATAAAAGCTACTACCACCTCCCTGTCCCCTTGCCCCTTTTAATTCCAAAGACTTGAATAATAAGCATTAAAAACAAACAGAAGGGTAATACACAGCATTGGCAGCCTTTTGACTCGAGCTGAATTTTGAGTCAGGTCCCACAAATGGCTTCAGGAGGGCTGGAAAGCCACGGCATTATTCATAATGCTCGTTAGCTGCCTGCTAGGACAAAGGCAATTAAATCTGCTGTCAGCAATACCTCAGCTGCAGGGAAACCAGGGAGGGATTTAACATCCCCCTTCACTGGTACCAGCATCCAGCATTTCACAGCTGGGTCCCAGGGGCTGCAGGTGATGATGCAGCATCAACACATCCAGGTGCCTTCTTCAGCCTGGGCTCCTGCAGCTGGGGTTTTTGGGCTGTGCTGTTGACCAGCAAGGCTGTTTGAGTGCAAAAACCAACTTTACCAATGCTAGTAAAGGTTGAGCTTCGTGTTTAATATTTAAACGATGGTTTGCTAAATCACTGCTACAAAAAAAACCCAGGTGCCCTTGTCACTGAGAACAAACACACCAACCTAAGGACACTTTTAGAGGTCACCTGTGTTATTCCCTGGATCTGAATAATTTTTGAGTATTCCTGAGGCTTTTTTGCCCCCTGGGCACAATTCAGGTTCTTGCAGCAGAGAGTTAAGCAGCACTGGCTGCAACAGAGATTCCTTGGATGGGTTAGGGTGACAGGGGCAGAGAGAGATGAGATTTTCAGGTGTCTGGTGAAATTTCCAAGTGCTCTGCTGGTTAAATACACACAGTGCAAAGCAGCTGAGGGGTGGATCCAGTGCAGGGCATCCCAGTGAGCCTTGTGCCTCACCCCAGAGCCCTCAGCTGGCAAGGAAGCCCATGGCGAGCTGTTTCAAGGAGCTGATCCTGCTGGAAACCACAACTAGCCAAAAATGGGATTGCTTTTCACCTGTATCAGTGCCAGGAGCAGTGGAGGGGCAAAGGGCTGGAAGGAGGGCACAGGTATTCAAGAAATTGCTTAGGACCTTCTAAAGACAGGTAGTGGGATCCCCACTTCATGCAGACAGATAAACAAGGTTAAGAAGTGGGCTGTTCCTGCCTTTCCCTTGGGACCAGGGCCACGGTGGTTTTGGAATGATTCTGGAGGAGGGAGGTGACTTGTGCCCCAGGCCCTGCCTTTGGGGAATATTCTCAGAGAGCCTGGGTGGAGGTGACTTACCCCACCACACTCCACAGGGACAGGTTTTTTGCCTGCTAAATGGCTTCCTGCAGAGCAGAGAAAGGCATGAAATAATAACGATGCAATAGCTGGGAAATAGTGCAGCTGCTGATTTATTAGGTAAGTAAGAAATGTTTGACTTCACCTTTGCCATGCTGAAGTGCTCTGGTGGTGGCCAAACCTGGGCTAACCAGCCCTGCAAAACACCCTGGCAGGTGAGTGGATTCCCTGTTTTGGTCCCAGTGCTCCAGGGGAGGGAACTTCTCCCTCTGTGTTTCCCCCATCCCAGAGACCCCCCCAGGAACCTCCCAAATACAGGACTGCTCTTCCCCTCTCTGAGGTGAGGGGTGTTCCTCACTCCCTGAGATGGAGGGTTGTGGATAACCCCAAGAGGTGCTTACCTGGAAACCCAGAATTGTTGAAGGTGAATGGGAAAAACCTTTTGAAACAAGGGCATGGTGCACTGGAAACGTGCAGGAAAATATCCACAGTGTTAACTGGACAAAAATGCAAAGAGAAGAAAAGGCAGTTTTAAATGGAAAGAAAACTCTGAGCTTCTTTCCCAAATGTTCAAAATAAAATTACCTATATTGTGGTGTATTTAATAGCTGTGGAAAATGTAGCAGGGGAGTTATTTGCATTTTCCTGGTCTATCATGGCAGTGCTGCTCTTGTACCTGGGCTCAGAGCTGCTGTCACTCCCTCCAGGCACCCCAGCTGGGCAGCTCTTCCAAAGCAAAGCAGGACAGTGGAGATTCTCCCTCCCTGCTAAAAATGGTGTGTCCAGGCCATCCCCACCTACCCCTTCTCCCTCCCCTCCCAAAGTGTCTCACAAACCCTTCAACTGAAGCTGGTGAGTTTTCCAGCTCAGAGTGAATGACTCTTCCCAGCCATAAGAGGAAATTGTCCCGAACTAAACAAAATTAATCCAGAAATGGCCAATTGTCACTATAATAGAGATGCAGAAGCACTGGACAAATCAGAATAAAGTAAAAGGCTCCCCTGCTTTTGAGAAAACTCCCTCAAGTCTGTCTGTCAAATACGACCTTGCTGTGTAAAGCTTGCATGTAGCTGTCTAGAGCTTCAGCCCCCGTGTGAAATCCCAGCTCCTGGATGGTGCTGCTGTGGCAGGCTGGGAATGCACATCTCCTCCCAGGGTTCTGTGCAGTCAGGAATTTCAGGTTGTGCTTCAGCAATTAATGGGCCTTATCCTAAAGTGGTGACTTTGAGGATGCAGGAGGGTCCTGGGTGCTGTCCTGAGCACAGGAGCTGCAGCGTAGAATGAGGGGTCTGGGGAAAAAAGAGAGCAGCTGGCTCTTGGAAAGCCCTTTTATCTTTTTTGCACCCCAAAGTGACAATTTTAATTAGCTGCTACACAGCCTGTGGGGGCTTGCAAAGGGCCAAGGAAAGGCTGGGAGAGAAGATCTGTAAAGTGGTTCCCATGCTAAAATTAGGAGACTCAATCCAAAGCATTAACTCATGACCTCAATGATTATAAATTGATTTTGGTCTTGATTTATTATTGAATGACTGGGGTTTTCTTCATCTTATTTCTTGAAGGCTCTTACCCCACCTCAGAACTGAGGTCAGCCTGGGGAAGTCTTTTATAAGCCCTGGGGAGGGAAGATAGAGCAGCCAGAATTTATCCCAATTCACATCACCTTGCCAGTGCCTGTGTGTGCTCATGGGAGTTTCTTCACAGGCTCTTGTCGTTACTTTGATCATGAAATCCCCCAAACCTTAGGTTTGCTAAAACCAACCCTGACAAGCTTCAATAAACAAAGCCAAAGGGAGTTGAAGATTGGATATCTGGGATCTTAAATTTATGACCCTTCAGGAATGTTGCAGTAACCAGAAGATACAGAGGAGATAAAGGCCTGGAAAGCTGGAAGCTCCCTGTCTGAAAGATGATAAAAGGACTAAAGAATGTGGGCCAGATTAGCATGAAGAGCGAGAGATCAGGACACCTCTTGGAGTTCTCCAACCCTCAGGTTTTCCATACTCAAGAGGATGGTCATCAAAAGCTGATAGCAAGGCTGGGATGAAATTCCTCACTCCTCAAGGCTCCACTCTCACCCGCTGAGAAATACCAAGACATTTGAAGTATTTCACTGAAGTCAAGGGGAATTTTTAAGAGGAATATCTTTATATATTTAATCCTTCATACATATATTTCTTTTTTTTTTTCTTCATGTGTGTGCATCTGTTAATTGATTTAAATCCCTATAGCAAGTATAGTATAAACACTCAGATCTCAGATCTATAATTAAATCACTATAGTGACTGTAGTAAATCCTATTGATTCACTCCATAAATGTTTCGTCGATGATTAAGTGCTGCTAAATCCTTTAGATAGAAACTGTAGATGAAGTCTGAGACTAAGACAGGACCTAGCTCACCTAAGCTTTATCAGGAGTTTAGAGAGCAAGAGGGTCCTCTCTGATCAGTGGGAGGGTTGCCCTTAACCTTCTGCATCTTCAGTCTGTGTGTAAATCATTCTAACTCAATTTTAACTCTATTTCTCTTTGTGTGCTTCATCAGTGTAGTAAGTAATAGAGTGACCCTTGCCATCGAATTTCGTTAAGTCCCACTTCTACAAATTCATATTTAACCTACTTCTGCTAAAACCTTTGATGGCGAAACTTCGAGCAACCTGAAACCACTAATGCATAACAAATCGGCAGAGTGGGCAGGATGGCAGGTGATATCCCTGATTCCTTACAAAAGCATGGAAGGAATCCAAGTCCTGAACCCTCAGAAGGGTGGACTTGTGATGCCTGGCATGACTGGAAAGCTGTGGAAGAACCGTGAAGGTGGCCAGTGACCACATAAAGGAGGGAAATGGAATTATTTGTAAGAGGTTAGGCAAGGCAGCCACCTAACAGCTGCTTGTCAGTTCATGAAGAATGATACTAAAAGGGAACAGGACCTAAAGGAAGAAATAGGAGGCAGGAAAGCAGCTGAGTTATCACTGTCTTTGAAAACTGGGCAGCTGCAGAAACAGAAGAAGAAAAGGAGAAAAACCAAAATGTTGGAATGAAAGCTTGAGGTGATGAATATGTGGCCTCCTGATCCCCCAGACACCGCACAGATCAGAGAAATAACATCCCCTGAAGAACGGGGTGGAAACATGCAGGGTGACCCTGACAATAATAAAATGGGGGAAAACTGAATATGAAGCCAAACTCAGTATAAAAACAGAAGAAACTACTGGGCCTCGGGGTGGAGTGGGCGATCATACCCAAAACCTCACCCTGTTCTATCTGATAACAAGCTGGGTGACATCCTGGGCTGGCGGAACAGATGAACTGGGGAGAAGAGAGCCTCTGTCCATGCACATTAAATCCTTGAGTGAATTCTCCATAGCTGCTACAAATGCTGCCTGTATCCAGGTCGTGCATGATATTCCCATTTCAGCAAATGTGGATCATGACATGCTAAAGGCGTTAATTAACAGCCCCTGCTGTACTCAAACCTTCACTTGGGGGCCTCTGTTTGCTCCTTTCTCATCCTTTGTGGGATGCTTGGCACCAAAAAACTCCAATCCGTTGTTCAGCACAGCCTTTCCCTCATTCCTGAAATTCCCTAGGTTTGTTACCTTCTCCAGTAATAGCCCCCAGTGATAGAATAACATCCCAGAGGGGTCCCAGTGGTATTAGACAGTCTCTTGGAAATGGGAAAAAAATTGCAAGTCATGTTTCCCAGGTTTTGCTTTTATCTGTCAATAGAGAGCAGCATTAATGCTGTTCTTTGTCCTTGTAATGTTGATATATTCTGAATTTAAATCTGAATGTTTATACTCCTGCTCTCCCATGGCCACTCTCCAGCTTTACCAGGGCGAGTGTGTATTTTGGGGCAGGGGTTTGAAACCCTGTCACCAAGCAGGTGCCCTGATGTGTATCACAGCTTCCCCAGCCTCAGAGGGGTCCCTGACTTCTCTCTTTGTGCCATCACCTTTGCCTGTTGAGGATGCATTTTTTGTCAGCCACTGGTAATTCCTATAAGAAGCGTTTAGATCTTGTTCTCCTTGGGTAACCACCACCCAATCTACTGTAAATCTTTAATATTTCCTGAAATTTTTTATTTGAACTTCTCCACATACCCCTCTCTGTGTCCCAGTATTCAACACTTTACTTCTAATTCAGTGATACTTATTTGCCTTCTGTCCTTCCCCTGCTTTGGATCCACACTGAAAACAGAGAGAAGCAAAGACTTTATGAGCTGCTATATTTTTCCCCCGTTGTCATTTTGAGTTAAAAAATAGCCACAGGGCAAAGAAATGGCGATTTCTAATTTAGTGGTAATTTGCTAAGGAAAAAAAAAATTAGTAATTGGTGCTGTTAAATGTTAAATTTGTTATCTGTTTAATTACTCTTAGCTGGGTTTCTTGAGGACCTCATTATTTAAACATCTGGTTTTAGAGATGCAGTTCTTAAGGTCTCAGATGCTTCCTACAATTATCTAGCTATGGCTGAGAACTCATTAGCATATCCCAATAATCAGTGCAAGGCAACTAAATTCCTTCTGTTCTGCAAAGCCTGAATGATTAATGTCTTACCTGGGTAAAGGACCACAGGACGGGAGCACTCCCTGCCTGCCATGGGACAGGCATTGCTGTTTGCTCCTTCCTTAACACAGCGCTGGGCTGCAGCTCAGGCAGGCTCCCAGCCTCTCCCAGGGTAACCCAGAATCCATCCTGCAGTGCAAGATTAGCTACTTCCAACACATCTCCAAAAATCTAGGCATTTTAATCACCTTTCCCTCAGATCTCAAACACGCATGACGGACGAGCTTAATTTCTGGAGTCTCTACCAACTCATCTCACCCCTTTATACCTGGAGAAGATGGGGCAGTGTTGGCTAAACTGGGGAATGAAAGGACAGTTTTAGTTTCTGCTTTTCCAGCATTTCACCTGGCTCCCTGGGAAGAAAAAGGCCCTTTCTCAGCCACATCCTTCACGTGCTGAGAGCCCTGTGGCTGCAGACAGTGTCAGGTCTGCAGCTCGTTACCATTTCAAGGCTCTTATTTTGCATTGCTGTGGTCACCCCAAGGGGCTGGTAAGAGTTGTGAGCCCAAATCAGCTCTGGGAGGCTTCTGGCAGCCTGAGTGTGACTGACAGGCTTTGAAGCAAGAAGCCTGTGGTAACCTGAGCAGACACAGCCCAGCTGTCAGTGCTGGCTCACCTTCTGCTGCTGTGAGTGTTTGTGCGCTGCTCTCCCGCTTCATCTTCACAAGTGGAGCTGCTAATTACCTCCTGCCACTTGTTACCCGGTAAATCCTGACACCTTTCTCACCTATCTCTTGGAAGTGTAGTTTTGAGGGGTACAGGGAGAGATTGTTTTGACATCCCAGGGACTATTTGACCCTAAATTAATTAAAAGTACTTTCAACTCTACCCCTATTTTAGCAGATTTCCAATATACTTTAGTGACCTACACCCTCCAATGATCATTTCACTTAAGATTTAATTTACTGGAGGAACTTCCTTCAGAATGCTAATATGGACAGAAGAGAACAGCTTTAATTCAGGGCTGTTCATTAGCAGCAGGCAGGTAGCACAGGCCACTGCTCTGCCCCCTGATGCGTGTGCTCAGTAACAGGAGAGAGCTTAGACCTTTTGTATTCAGTGCTGTCACAGACTGGATGGCTTCCTGACTTGGAATTCAAACCCTGTTATCCAGGGTTCACTGGCCAAGCTGGGTTTGGTCCACTTGATGGGCCTAATTAAGGTAAATGTTGAGGATTCTAACTTGCTTTGTGGAGACCTTTCCTTAGCTGAGTATTTTTTGGAGGTTGGGATGTGTAAGTGTATATACATGGAGATGTGAATAGAGGTTGAACAAGCCCTTGTGACCTAAAGCAGGCCTCCTGGGAGGGGCAGGAATGCCAGCTAGAGGATATTTAGCATGGCTAGCAGGAAAACGTAACGATTTCTCCATCAAAGCAGGACTTTGTGTGGTTTTGTTAACAAATAAGCTGGTATCAAAGTCATCTGGTGCTGCTTTGTCTCTCTTCCCACACCTACAATAATATGAGCATCTCATTTGTTCAAAAAGGACAGCAGATGGAGAAAAAGTGGAGTGTTGGATCTATCCAGGAGCCTAAAAGCAGTCTGCTTTACTCCGTGATGAAACCCCCAACTTCTGCCATGATATCAGTCAGAGAAATGATGCAGAGGCCATGGTACACCCACATCCAGGAGGGGTTCTTCAGCCACCCGAGGATGGTGACTACCACTGAGTGATTCAGGGTTCAGCTGGGGGAAGGGCTGCCTTGTACAAAAATTTTTCTTTTCCAACCAAAGGTTGCCTCCTCCCCTACAAGTCTGCAGGAGATTTTATTTCAGTGTCCTCTAAACTCTTACTGTAAGAGCACAGGCTGGGCACCGGGTGCCTGCAGGGGGACAAGGGGAATTCATGTGTCACTGGAAATTTACTTACCTTGTAAGAAATTAACTGGACTTAAATACCCAATGAAGCCGCCATGAAATCTGAAGCATGTATCAGAAGAGCTCATTTTTTTTACCTCAGGCACTTTGAAATGAGGAGATTAAAGTAAAAGGTTTTGTTACATAAAATGAAGAGTGCTTTCATAACTGGTTTCAAGGTACATCAGCTACTTTGGAAGAACCATGTTGGGTTTCTCTCTTTTTTTTTTTTTTTTGCTTTGTAAGAACTCTTGATGACCTAGCCCTGGCTCCATGGAGAGTGGATGTCTCACCCTGCTTCTGCTGGCATCCCTGCCAAGCTCCTCGGGGCAGCAGCTCTCCCCCACCACAGGGTGACCTGCAGCTCCTCTGCAAGCACAGACCGGAGACTTCAGCTGATCCAAAACCATCCTTCTTTTTCTATCCCCTGCTTCCACAGTCTCGAGAGAGGCCTGCCAACCTCCAGAGCTTTGTTTACCTGCCAGAAACCTCCTGTCACTGCCAAGTTGCCCACAATGAGCTTCGGAGGCTCAGCCTGCCAGTGGTGCCTCGGGTACTGTCGCAGAGGCCGCGCTGCAAAAACCTGGCAGCTTTTACAGCAGGACAGCCTGGGCAGCTCCAAAACGCCTTCTTCTGTGACCTCTGGTATGTTTAATAAAATGTTTTCACATCAGTGTGCCCTAACACGTTTTTTACCTTGGTTTTTTTGTTTTTTTGGTTTTTTTAAGAACCCAGCCCGTATGTTTGCTCTCAGAGCAAACCATAAAGATGCAGAAAGCCACGGATGGCTGCTCACTAGGAAATGCAAAAGCTTCGTCAGAACTGCTTCTGCCTCTGCCCTCACCCCCTCCCCAGCCCGTCCTTCTCCCCTTTCATGCCCCAGTGGCTACTGAGGCCACCAAAGCTGTGATGCTCAAGGTTGTGCCCAGACCTGCTCTGACTAACTGCCAAAGAATGGCATTTCCAAAAACTTCCCCAGGGAGCCTCCACTGCACCTCTTGCTGCATTTCACCTGGTTATCATTAGCCAACATTGATTATTCTCTGTCCTCTGGAGCAAAAGGGGCATTTCCCTTCCCTCACTGCCAGGCCATGCTTGAAACACCTGTGGGGTTTTACATCTCTGCTTGGCCAAGTTAGATACCTCGGAGAGGTTTTGTCTCTCCTTATCAACCCCTGCCTACTCCTCTGGCCCTTCTTTGCTTATTTCTGCGTTTTCACACTCTCTGCCTTCCTAACGTGGTGCCTCTGGAGAAGAAGGTGTCATCACCAGGACACTCACACAGGGACACTCTCCCCTCCTCCTCTCCCACAGGATGCCCCTGCAGAGCATCTCTGGTGGATGTGGACGAGCAGAGTTTACAGCAGTTCAATGCCCAACCTCAGACACAACAGGCTTTGTTCATCACTTTGCCACATGGCATAAATCTGATGCACTAGTATTCACCTTTTTTTTTTTTTTTTTAACCACCTTCCGGGGAACCTAAAAGCATCTGACTGAAAACAGAGGTGCTTTTAGCTTGCTAAAGCTGGCTGGATTTTTTTTTTCCTACCTGGAAGTGAAATATTGGTGCTGTTATAATCTGGTGTGGAAATCTGCCATTGGATTCAGTGGGGCCAGAATGTTGAGCTGTATTTTAATATGGTTGAATTGTTTCAACGTACAAAATCATTTTTCTTTTGGAGGAGAGCTAGCTAAGTGAAACAAAACAAATCATGTGCTCTAAAAAGTGAACTGGTCCTGTGTGCATATGTGGTGCATATTGGACAGCTGGTCTTTCAAATGTACTGTAACTATAAGCTGATATCAAACCTTTTATCCTATTCCTATAAATTCACCTTCAGCTGTCCTGAGGGATAACCAGAACAAAAGGTAACTCTTCTCCTAGGATTAAAAATGTGTATCTCAGGAGAGGTTTTTTCAATACATTCAGAAGAAGAAAAAAGAATGTCAAAACAAAATGTAAAATCAAATTATCCTTTCAAAAACATTTCCTAATTTCTGATTCAACAGCAGCACTTTCCTGTTTTCTGAAGGAGAGGATTTCTCTCCTGACTTGATCAGGAAACTCTGCATGAGTTTCTGTAGCCACAACTCCACAAAACTGACTTGTTTCAGTGGATGCTGGTCTAAACAATGAAAGATCAAAACTGACTGATCGGGTACAGGAATCTTTATATAATTGAGAAAACTCTACAGATCATAAGCACGGGCTATTTTCTGATACTCCTTTCCATTACTAAAATATTTAGCAAGGTGAATGGAAGCCATGTGCATTTCAAGTGACTTCCAGAAAATTCCTATGCTGTTGTTGGGAAAAACCCATGAGGGCTTTCCTGACTGCCAAAAGCAAACCTGGGGCCTGACTCCCTGGAGCAAACAGCAAGCTCCAGCAGGTGAGCTGTGTCTGGGAAAACACAATAAAGATGCTCTCACACCTGTTAGGTTTAGCAGAAAGGAGGGAAAAGACTACTTTAATTACATATGTCAAGTTTTATACAATTGTCAACTCCACAAGGGATTGGAGAACATGTCACTTCCTTCCCAATCCCACTGGAGAAAAAAGATGCTCATCAAAGTTCTCTTATCACGAAAGGAATGAAAACCAGGAAATACTGTTAAGTAAACATTGGCTATTATTTACATAAAACTGTGAAAAAAAAATCTAACTCCAAAATTAAAACAGAAGGCTTTAGCAAAAACCAGAGCAACACTGAGCTTCTCACATGCAGCTATCAGCAAACAAGGCATGAGAAAATGACCTGTTTGCCCGACTTTCTCTGAGATTCTTCTTTTTAATCTCAGGTAGGAAGTCAAGGAACTTGTGAGTAGAGGCAGTGAGTCACCCTTATTGACCTTGGTGGTTCTCTTCCATCCTTTGGGGTACTCACTGATCTTGCTCTAAGGGAAAAGCTACACACCTGCTGCTCTCCAGTTTTCTAGAGCTATTCCTCTGACACCTTTCCCCAGCACTGAAATCAATGGAGTAGCTGCAGATAAATATACCTGAAGAAATTTGAAAGGCAGGACTAAAGAGGAGGGCTGCACAATACATTTAAAGAAGCTATTTTTTGCCATTAAACCTCGAGGTCAAGGAAACAATTATCTGGCATCCTGCGTGTCCCCGCTGTGCTCCTTGGTGGGCAGCATGCAGGAGGAATAAGGTTGTTTTTTCATCAGCATAGAGCTCAGCAAGCGTTGAACCAAGCTTTGATTAAAATAACTTCGAGTTATTTTCCACACAGATCCTTTCTCCAGTCTTAGGCCCGCACTGGCTTCCTATAAATGAATGAATTATTCCCTCTGTCCCGTGCCAGGAGGCCACGGCTGCACACAGGGACTCAGGTCATGCATCCCTTTTACTCATCTGTGACTGCCAGGATTGTCCTGCTTCCTTGGGAAATGATATCTCATTATAAATATGATGTATTTCCTATGGCTGTGCTGGTTTTGGCTGGGGTAGAGTTAATTTTCTTGGCAGTGGCTGGTGTGGGGCTGTGTTTGGGTTTGTGCTGAAGCAGTGCTGATGGCACAGGGGTGTTTCAGCTGTGGCTGAGCAGCTCTCACTCAGAGCCGAGGCCTTTTCTGCCCCTCAGCCCGGCGAGGGGCTGGGGGTGCACAGGGAGAGGGGAGGGGACACGGCCGGGACCCCAGGGCTGTCCCACACCAAAGGTGCCACGCTCAGCACAGAGAGCTGGGGGAGAAGGAGGAAGGGGAGATGTTTGGAGTGATCAGTTTTTCTTCCCAAGTCGCTGTTACCTGGGATGGAGCCCTGCTGGCCTGGGGATGGCTGAACTCCGGCCTGCCATGGCAAGTGGGGAACGAATTTTGTGTTTTGCTTTGTTTTCATGAGCAGCTTTTCCTGTTAAACTGTCTTTATCTCAACCCAGGAGTTTTATCACTGTCACCCTTCCAGTTTTCTCACCCATCCCAACACAGGGGGAGTGAGCAGGCTGCTGTTTTGGGGCTACAACAGACTCCACAACTCCTCCTCACTGTGACTTTTGTCCCTGGTAAGGCACAATGAAGCCACCCTGGACATTTAAATCCCAGCAGCAGCGAGTGCCTGGCACACACTGCAAGCCCATGGCCGTACAGTGTAGTTCACACTTTATTTTAAATCACTGAATACTGAGTACAACACTTAAAAATAGGAAGAAACACATGGGGGTATCACCTTTTTTGTCCCTACAGTGCTTAGTGGTTTTTTGCCCTAATGGTACCCACCTTCAGGCCCTCTCTCTCCTATCCAAATTTATGCAGGGTTCCCACCACAACAAGCTTAACAGGCGTGTTCCTAAAGAGCAACCTGCCTGTCTGCATTCCCCTGTTCTCCCTTGGGTAGTGGTCACTGGTAAATTCCAAATCACTGGTTTTTCCTTCTTTTCCTTCTGCCCTCTGTTCTACCTTCTGATGCAGCACAGAGGGCCTGGGACAGGGACCAGTCACAATTCAGTCTCCGTCCCCTGCTGTTCATACTTTGGCTTTGTGACAGGGAATTTGGACAAGAGGGAAAGGAAAGGAATTTATCCTGTTGGAGAAAATAAAGGAACAAGACAGAAAAGGAAAGCATAGACTGGGGCATTGACTGTTCTGGCTGTGGGGCATCTGGGAATGTCCTTTCAGAGGAAACCTGTTTCTGAAAGGGGGAAACTGTCCAGGTGTGTGAGAGTAACTACCTCTGGAAATAGTGCTTATTTCATTTGATAAACCTTTTATTTTTTAGGAATTTTGTGAGGGAGGAAGAGGTATGTTCTGTGTGCTGATAGGATGGTTTTCAAGATGTGCACTGTGTGATTTCTAGCAGGTCAGGACAATATTATGGTCATGGCATGCCAGCCAGGCAGTCAGGGACTGACCAAGAGAGATTCCTGCTGCAGATGCTGGACACATCTGTTTGCATTCCTTGGAGGATCACAGTCAGTCTGCAGGAGGTTCAGTTCGTAACCAGGCAAAAACACCAACTAACTGTAGTGGTTTTCTTCACATTTTTAATCTTCTGTGAGATACGAATTAGGAGGAATGCAAAGCAGGCTTCAAATTTTAAAGTATATAAAGAAGTTTATTACTAACAGAATTAAAAATAAAAAGAAATAACAAGGAATGAAAGCAAAACCCCCTTTTTCCTTCAGCACCTTCCCTTTTTACCCAACTCACACAAAGGATAACAAACTATGATTTTGGTCAGTACTATAGTTCTTAAAAGTCTCTCTATTATTTAAGGAAAAAAGGTTTTCTTTTGCTTCAAAAGAGACTTCTTGAGTGGTTTCCAAACTGCTCAAAGGGCAACAGACCCGCCCAGAAATTCTGCTGCCATGAAAAACATCTCTCCCATGAATCTTGAAGTCTTCCCACAACTGCCAGCATGGGCCACACATGGGGTATTATTTTTTAAGGGTAAGCAAATTCTAGCTTAAAAGCAACTGCTCTTTTCTTCACAAAATCTCTAAAAGTCTCTTATAGCTCCAAGGTGATCTGGCACGGTCACATTTCTTTCTCACAGGCTGCACACAAAATTCTCATTCCCCCATGTCTTTAAGTGGATTAAAGAGAAAAGGACAGTTCGTGATATTACAGTTTTTACCATGGCCTGCAAAAAGTATTTTTAAGCTCCGCGCTGGGCACAACTCCACCCTCTTTTCCCGTCACCATCTTCAGGTCCGTCTCCCATGATTTACTTTCTCTTTCCCTCTGACCTTGAAGTCGCCATGATTTCTTCAGGCTTTATGTTGGAGAAAAAGGCTCTTTCTCTTTATGTGGCTGGCTCCTCAGCTCGACTCTGGCTATGTTGGTTGCAGAAAGCTCTATCAGCTCCCGCCGGGTCTGCGCGGGGCAGCATGAGTGGGGCAGAGGGAGGCTCTCCATCCCTTCAGAGCCGCTCTGGGTGGTATTGGCCATGCAGCAGTTTAATGGTTGTTTCTTAGCTGCCCATGGCTCTGAAGGGGTTTTCCTGCAGCTACCCAGGGCTGTGCTCCAGGCCCTGGGGAGGGGAGGCCTGGGGCTGCTCCAAGAGATGGAGCCCAGGGCCCATTTTCCCCCTACTCCCCACGGGAGGCTCGAACACCAAGAGGAAGTTCCTGCATCTCTATGCGGTTTAAATATGTAAATTTTGAGAAGTCTTATTGGTCTAAACCTGTTGTCCTGTTTTTTGCTAAACCTTCTGTTATAACCTTGGAGTCAAAGAATTTTCACACAGTTCCATGTAAATAATGGTCAATGTTTATTTAACCGTCTTTTCTGTTTTTCATTCCTTTTGTGATAAGAGAAAGTTTGATGAGCATCCTTTTTCTCCAGTGGGACTGAGGAGGAAGTGACATGTCCTCCAATCCCTTGTGGAGTTGAGAACTCTATAAAGTATGATAAATGTAAATAAAGTTTCTCTTTCCCTCTTTTCTGCTGAACCTAGCAGGTGTGAGAGTGCCCTTTATTGTGCTTTTACTGGCACATAAATGACTGTCCATCAACTCAGGTTCAAACCACCACACAGTCCCTCAGTGACAGTCCTCCAGTCACAGCTAGAGAATGTCAGTAACATACTGCTAAAAATCACTTGTGCTCCAGTAAAAAGTATTTTCTTGGCTTTTTGTCCTTCTGGGACATTCTCCCTCCTTCATTTTAATTTTTTCCTAAACTGGCTGATTTGCCAATTTTCTGTAAAGAAAAAAAAAAGAAAGAGTAAAAGAAGTTGAAAGCAAAAGCTGTTAGTTGTAGAGTCAGTTAACTGGACAAAAAAAAAATTATTTGTCCCTACTCTTCAGGAAGGTTGAATACAACATTGAAGGAACTGAGTAAGAAGGGCATTAAGTGAGGTATGTGGAGGTGATGGATAAATGGTTTATCACTTTTTTTTTTGTCTTTTTAAATATTAAAATGCACCTGGAATACAAACATTCTGAAGGAATGTCTCAGGAAATGACCTTGGGAAATTTGAGATGGGCACAGGTATACTAAATAATGAATGAAAATTCATGTTCTTACTCATGCTCTTTCTTGGGAACTGAAATGTGAAGGCATCTGCAGGAATAGCAGCTGGAATACAGATAACACTGGTAACTTGTTTAACCAAATTAATACAGGCATGGAATATGAAGGCATTGGATTTCAAATTTTATAGTTGAAATCATCACATCTTTGCATATGTTTTGTATCCCCTGAGTCACTCCTATTTTTCAAACACACTACGAAATTAAAAATCCTCCAAATCTGTGCAAAGTCTGCTTCAGTGTGGGGAAGATGCAGGGAAGTAGGGGAATGAGGAAGGGAGAAGAAAAGGGCTGGGATAACATCCAGAACTATTTGGCTACAGGATTCTCCATCTGCAAAAAGAAGAAAAATGTCTTTCCAAAGTGAATAGCACACAAAATGCTGAATGAAGTGAGCATAAGAGGCTCTCTCAAATTAACAATTGTTTGGTAAAAGGAGTCAGATTTTTCTGGGCTGAAGTGAGCTGGAATGCTAAAAAGGCCTGTTGCCAAATATCACATCTGGAGAACTGCTGCTGCATATTTTGTGGTGATCTTTACTGAGGTCCATGGCAAGCTGCCTCCTGGTGTGAAGACTGGGATGCTGCCCCAAAAACTGACTATAAAAGGATGAATTCCAATGCTCACAGTCAGGTTTTGGGGTGCTCTGGGCACTGAAAGTAGGAGAAAAATAGTAGTTGCCCTTATAGTCAAAATACAGCTGTATTTTATCCTCCACGATGTGCTGGACACTGCTAAGCAACTGGTTTTCACGGGTCTGCAGACTGGGGATGTTTATGTGCACATTTCCCACCCTAGGAAAGATCAACATTGCAAAAAAATACCCTAAAATACCCTAAATCACAGAGTCTACAGCAAAGCTCATTGCCTTTGAGATACACAAGTCTGTTCTAGAGATGCAAAAGTCAGAAGAAGCAAATTACATTTCTTCTTGGAAAAGGTTACTGTTCTTAATCAGTGTCTGCTGCTTTTCTCTGAGGAAAAAGAGGCTCATGGAAGCCTGTCCACCAGGCTTTTATTCATAAAGCTCTGTACTGAGTTCAGTTGTGCCTCGAGATGCTTTCCAACTTCTGGCCTGGGGGTATGGGTAAGAAAGAATTCCTGCCTTTCTCAGAGCTCTCTTTAGTTTCATTTTAACAATGAAGCTTCAAGCACTGCCACGGCAGCTGCCCTGGTGCCCCGCACCATCTCCGGGGCTGTGCAAGGAAGTGAGGAGGGAAATGGGGAGGAAAAGGAGATTTCTGGAGCAGCTGCCTTGGCGGGGCTCCCCATCAGCTGCTCTTGGCAGCCTTCGGATGGGCTCAGTCACGGACAGCAAGAACTGGAGAGCAGAGTCTGAGCCCAAACCAAGGGGACAGGTCTCCTCCTTTGCGTTGCTGGGCTTGGACAAAGCTTCCTTTATCTCAGGAAAGCACTGGGATGAAGCCTGCCCCCCATTAATGGGGCCAGGCAGAGCAAAGGCTGCAGGATTCGTGAGGCTGTGTTTTGGCCAGCTTCCCCTCACAGCTCTGCTGAAACTCGGAGGCCGTGGCAGAGCTGCTGCAATTCGTGCACTCTTGAAAATGGAGAGGCTATAAATAGCCAAACAGAGCTTGAAGTGGAGGGCATGTCAGAGTTGGACGTTTTTTTTCAGTGCTACTTGTGATGAATAGAATACTAATGAAATGATGAAAAGTCTGGAAAAACAATATTATTTGGTCAGAGAGTTCAATAATTGCAGCATACTGCCTTACTTTTACTTACCTCGATCTAAAAGTCTCTTTCTCCCCCTTTTCCCTGATTTCCTGATTTGTTGGTATGGATCAGCTGCCTATTCCAGGTGGAGGAAGTGTCTATTTTAATTGCCCCCGTCTTAATTGTCTCCTGTGTCCCAAGTGGGCCCTTCTCTTGCCTCTTCCTTTGTTGGTGCTCTGATTCTGTGTCACTCGGGGTGATTTAATGGTTTATGCTCCCCTCACAATGACAGCTGGCATGCAAAGCTGTGAGATTTAAAATATATATACGTTTTAATTGGGGGG
>VYXC01009415.1:609887-619960 GCA_013397175.1 Platysteira castanea | reverse complement strand
TTTGTTGTGGGGGGGGGGGGTATTTTTATTTAATCAGCCTCCTGATTTTTATTTCCTCAAAGGGTTGTAACATTTCTTCCAGGCTTTCATCATTCATTTCAGTAAAGTGAAGGTTTGGCCAGTCCCTGGCTTCTCGCTTTCCCATTTTTGTGTTCATGGTGCCTCCCACCTGTCACTGATGGACTCTCAAAAGTACATGCTAAGAGCCTTGAGGTGCCCCAAACAACTTCCTTGGTGGCCCCAGAACTGCTTTGTCTTCTCCTAGCCTGACTTCTCTTTCCTCTGCCAGCACATTCATCCTGCTACCCACCAACCCCAGTTAATCTTTTTACTCCTGTATTAGAGTAATACAGTGAAAGGGCAAAGAAAAATCAATAATGAGGTCCTCACAACCCATCAGTAAATCAGATGAGAGTCTCAGCAAGGCAGTGAGTAAAGCATTTAACAGACTGTGTAAGATTCTTCTCCTGAATTAAAAACTAATGAGAAATAATAACTGGAAGACTTTAAATTATCTGTACTTTTGTCTGGCCATAAAAATGAAGATGTGAAGGAGTCTCTTTACGAGGCACTTGGGAGGATGATGGCTAGGAGAGGGAAGTTAAACACCTTCCTACAATTAAACAACCCCCCCAGCACAGAGCTGGGACAAGCCCCTCTCTGGGGCTGAAATTTCACCACAGGAGAGAGGGCAGCTCAAAAACCTGGAGAAAGTCCTGCTTGTTGTGGTCTCCAGGAGGTCCCTTGGCAGATTCCTTCCATGCTGACAGAAAGTTCAGTCTGTCCCTCCACACCCAAAGCCATGGCTGTGCTGTGGGTAACACGGATCCATGAGAGCTCTGAGCTGGAATCCTCCCAGCAAGTGTTTTTTCTTTGTGGAAGTATTTCTGTTATAGGATGGGTGGGATGAGAAAAGGTCAGCTCAGGTCCTTTATTTCTCCTCCTTCCTACCTCTATCTCCTTGTCTTTTTTTACTCTATAAAAGACAGTAATTTCACAAGCTGAGGAGGTCACACAAGTGTCTGGACCTGAAGGAGGAATTGCTTCATTATTGGAGGGTGAAAAAAAGTGTTAAGGTGCAGGTTCAGCTCCTCTGTCTCCATAGAAAACTGTCTTATTGCCAACTTTTGAGTTTTTAAATGAAATTTGATGAGTCATGATACTTGCTGGTAGACATTACCTAATCTCAGTAGTTTATAAACACACAACCCTTCATGTGTTTTTTTCCCCACCCCTCTCCTCACAATAAGGAATCATTCCGAGGAAACACACACAAATGCATTCCGTGTTCTGCAAAAATGAGCTGGACAAACGAGCAGATAATTGGCCTTCAGGGACAACTGTCAGATGTGTTTGGTGGCCTTCTCTCATCCTGTGTGTGACCATGGAGCTCCACCTGCCTGGAGGGACTCAGCTGGGTGCAATGTGACCACAGCAGGGCCAGCTCCGAGCTGCTGGTGCTGCTCCTCCCCAAGAGAACAACCACATCACCCATGTGGTTCAACCACCCTGAGCTCTTGGTGAGTTTCTCAGGGCCCTCTGCAGCCCAGGCTGGGTTTGGTCCAGGCCAGCTAAGAAGCTGCATAATTTAAAGGGTGTTACATGCTGCAGTACGCTGACCCGTAAAAAATTCTTCACAGTTTGCAAACTTGGCTGGGGGAGGAGAAGGCGGAGGCTGACATTGTAATTCTGTGTTTACTCAGCCCCCATTGTGGTGGGCCTCGGGTCAGTGGGAGGGTCGCTGCTGTGGTGGTGACACGGAAGGTGAATAATGGTGATGTGCTCACGACAGCGTGAGCAGGCTGACACACGGGCGAGAGGCGACAGATGGTGCACAAAACGAGTTCCTGCTGCTGGAGAGAGAGTAATCTGTTAAAATCTGTAGGGTTTGTTGTCTAAGGGTAAATAATATGTTTTTACCTTGGGGCAATGAGATCTGGCAGGATAGCAAGCGCTGTGAGATCATGTCTCTGGTGTTAAGAGGGGTTCCTTGGATGTTTAATCCTTTTTATTTTTCTGTGACCCAACTCCAGGGAGATTTTCTGACTGAGCAAGCACTCTGACTCCTGTTTAGGATAAAGACCTGTCAAACCATCAGCTCTCCAGCTCTGCTCGTGTCCCTGTCGTGCAGCTGCCAGTTTTCCAAGGCTCTGCTGCTGGGAGCACAGACCTTGGGGGTACAGCTCTACTTAGTGAGCTAGAGCTGGTTGTCACTAGCAGCCCATTTTAAGGATACAGCATGAGCTGTATCCTTGCTTTGCTTGGTTTGCTTCTCGATGTGAGTGATTTTGCCCAGTTCTGTGCTGCTAATTAACAAGTCACAGCACAAAACTGTAACAGCTCACACTGCAGGAGCCAGGCACTGGCACAACGCTCCCCAGCCTTTCTCAGATATCGGTGAGCAAACATCCTGTAGCTCTCTTCATTTACTTGAAGATCTTTCCTGACTGTATACAGTGCTCAATAACATCCCTATTTGGAAAAAACCCAAAAGCCAGCAGCAACTAAAAAAGATGGGGTTGAAGCTGATTAATTTAATGAGGGTCACAGCAAGGAGCAGTCATGAATAAAAAAACCCCAAATCTTGATTATCAAAGCCAAGAACTGATAAGTGCCGGCTTTTCTATAAAGCTGGAAGTACAAAATTTACATGGCTAGAGGCTCAAAATTAAAATGGGTGGACTTTTAAATTAAGATATTGATGCAATGGACATACCAGAAACTTAAAATACAAGCTAAGCCATAGGAGAGCACAGTCACAGGCTGCAACTGATAAAGGAATTGCAGACTATGTTGTGCTGCTCTGTGTTTAAAAAAAGCTTGGCATCAAGCCAGGTAAATAAGTCATTTGTGGCACACAGGTAACGAAGAACCCCTGTGGTTTGAAACACTGTGCCTACAAGGGAGGACAGAGGGATGCTCTCAGCCACCTGACCGGGCTGGTGACCTTGAATGAGAAATGGCAAGGGCAATGAGAAAGTGTAAAATGGCAGAAAACAAAGGAGATTGGAGGTCTCAGCGATGTCCTGCAGCGTGGGTGAAGGTTATGAGAAAGGATGAGGCAGAGATTATATTTGCAGATGCCATAAAAAAGTGCTTTTTGCAGCACCCAAACAGAGAACACAGCTCAGAAAAAACAGTGCCAGGTTCTGACTGAGCCATGAGCAGAGAATTGCTGTGGACAAGTGTCACCTGAACATTTTAGCAGTGTGACCACAGCGCACTCAAATGCAGCATGTCCACAGGAAACAAAAAACCCCACAAAGACCCCAGTGCAGAGCTGCAGAAATGACAAAAATGTGCAAAGGAGAAAACATTTTAGAGATCAACAGCACAGTTAAAAAAGGTAAAATGCATGCAGGTGTTGTAGACACATTTAATGACATCAGAAGTTCAGAGTAGGGATGTATTTTGTGTTCAAAAAATACTTTCAAAGTTAGGACAAGTAAAAAGCAAAGTAAAAGAAACCATAAGGAAAGAGTTATTTTACGAAATAGAGGGGAAGGTACAAATGACAAAAATAGAAGAGAGTACACGTTCTGTGAAAGGAAATGTAAAGCCATAAAAAAGCAACGGGTAATGAAAAGGTTCTTGCTAGCAGCACACTGAATGCATATAAGTAGTAATTAGAAAATTTTCAAACATGTCAGAAACAGAAGGTCACAGTCAGAAACTCAGTGTAGCTGATAAATGGTCAAAGTGTAAACGAAAGGCAAAGAAATAGCAGGAATGCCAAATGGATTATTTGTCCTGGTGTTTGTTCCCATTTAGGAGGTCAGTGGCATTGCCATACTGAAAACTTTAATTGGGCAAGTCTGATGAAAGGTCTCAAACTGAAGTGACATTAAAAGCCTTTTTAAAACAAACCACTAAAACAGATAACAAGAGATCAACAGGACCAGATGGCACTCACACAGGAGATGCAGAGCAGCTCTGATATGAAATTGCCAAACTATTAACTGTGGTGAGTAACCTACTGCTGAAATTGGCTTTGCTTAAATTAACCTCAAGGTCAGGGGAAGTGGGACACGTGATGCCCACCCCTGAAAAGGTCCCCAGAAGAACCTGAAGAACTTCAAAGACATAACCTTGGTTTTCAGTTTAGGGAGATTTGTGAGAAGCGTTATGAAAATGAAAATTAGTGGGCATATGGAGAAATACAAAATAATAGAGAAGGGTCAGCACAGCTTGGAAACCACGGCTCATAAATCTGTTGTTAGGGGTTTTTTTGAGAATCAGCACGCAGGAAGATGAAGTTGATCCAGTAAACTCCATGTACTCAGATTCCTCAAAGCTCGTGGTGAAGTCTCTTCCTTAAATAAACTATGTTTTCATAAGGATGAAGGTTGTCTTGTGGACTAGCAACCAGTTTAAAGACAGGAAATTAAGGGCAGGAAGACCTGTCAGTCTGCACAATAGGACAAGGTCACCACCCAGGGTCACTCAGGGATGTGTGGTGGCCACATGGCAGCTCCCATGGACTCATAAATGACCTGAAAAATTATTGGAGGTGACAAAACTTGCCCAAAACTTTCAGTGACTTGGAGTAATCAAAACGAAAACGAATTGTGAAGAGTTACAGAAAGATCTCAAGGTGCTGAATAGCTTGAGAATAAAATAATGGATGACAGTGTTATCAAGTGCAGAGGAGTAGACTTAATTTTAGTGCACATAACTCTACGTACACAGTGGTGGGCCCTGAAGAATTGCCACTGAAGGAAATGATCTTGGTGTTCAAGAAAGTTTCAGCTAAACCCACAGCAGCTGTCAAAAAGGTAAATGGATAATTAAGAACCAGCAGGAAAGAAATGAGGGGATGAAGTGGGATGTTTTGCCATTCTGTAGACCCATGATGCGCTATCATTTTGAAAGGTTCACGTTGGGCTGCTCATGGCACTACAGGAGAGATGTCAGGAGAAGCAGAAAAATCAGAGGAAAAAAGGGGCAAAGCTGGCGAGAGCTTTGAAGCAATTGTGGTATTGATGCCTTCTCCCAGCCACCTAAAAACAGAGACTAGACAAGAGTAAGGGAATAAAGGTAGGTATTTATTTGAAGGTCTTCAAGGTACCCCCTGGGGAGCCAGAGGCTGCTTCCATAAAAAGGACCCCAAGATGGACAACAAGTCACGAGTTCTTGACACTGATATAGGTTTGGTCCATTTGCGTATCAGCATAAATTCACCAATTAAAGCTTTAACTCTCTTCAATTTCTCCACCTCTTTCATGGTCCTAGTTTACACCTTTTGGGCCTAGGACAGCCTGAGTGTCCTTGAACAGCAAGCTCAGAGAGGCTTTGTTGTGTCTATCTGGCCTAAGAGAGCAGCTAACGAGCTACAAGAAATTTTAGAGTCACACACTAGGCAGTACAGGATTTGAAAAATACAGAAATTAAAACCTAAGGCATCAGTATGAGTAGAAATGAAAAAGACAGGGAGAGTTCAGTCTGACAGAGACGGTATGACGGGGGACAGGAGATCAAACACACCCCAGAGGAAGTGATAAGGAGTGATTACTTGCTCTGCCTGTACTTGGCAGCTGCTGAATCATTCAGTGCTGCTGCCCCTTCACGGAGGCATGGGTGAGTTTGTCAGCCCTTTGCCCTGAACAAGGGGGAGCAGCCACTCATGTGCCTGCACTCAGAGCATCCCACCCGGACAATTTACACTGTCATTCCCAGCAGGACCAAAAAGGTCCTATTTTTTTTTCTCTTTTTTTCCCCCACCCGTCTTCTTGCAATTCAGCGGTGCTTTAACTGGGGCTGTTGAGCAGTGAGGAGCACTGTGACCACACAAAGTCATGCTTCACAGGGTCACCACTGATTTTCCTGCATATTTTCAGTGTGATTTCTGCCCAGTGAGGAGAGAACACAACTTCTAAGGAAAAGATTTCATCTGCTCAAAGTATTTCCATTACAATTTGCTGGACATTGCCTCCAGAATAGGAGATCTTTTTGTTTGTTCTGTTACGGTTTAGTGGTTTTATGACTCTTATTAAGCAAGAACAGTAATCTGAAATCCTGTTTAAGCAGAGGGTCTGATGGCATTTGTGGTCATCAGATGCTGTCTTGTGTACTTGTGAAATCAGTGTTTCTTTTTTGACACTTTGGGGAGGTTCTTTCATGCTGCAGATTTTTCCCATTCAGTAACATTTTATTTCGTCTGCTTCAGCCTTCTGAAATCAGATGAAGATTTCCATAGCTGGAAGGGATGAAGCATCGTTGTGTGAACAAAGCAGAGATTTGAGCAGCTTGGTCTAGTGGAAGGTGTCCCTGCCCACGGCAGGGGGGTCGGAACAAGATGATTTTTGAGGTCCCTTCTAGCCTAAATCATCCCTGTTGGGGAAGATAATAGTTTAACAGGAAAGTCCCAAAGATATACAAGTCTGGCAGAAGGATCTATGAATATGGAAATTGAGAATGACATAGAGATGAAAACCAGCTTTGATGTGGNGCAAGCAAAGCCCTGTGTGCCCAATACCCTGGCATGCTGTCACTTTGACTATGCAATAAAACAGCATTTTAAGAGCAGCCTGAAGTCCAGAACATCCTTCTTTAACTAACTGTCTCCTATACATCCCCTCTCTGTCCTTATTTTTCTTTACTCTGAGAAGTGCCTTACTCATCCAGGACTCTGCTCAGATCAGCACGACTCTGTGGGGGTTGAGACTCTGTGCAGCTCAAGGAAAGGCAGACTTGTGCCATTCAGTGCTGCAAGCACTCAGAAGTCACGTCCGGGTCCAAACTCAGATTTTCAGGCACTGACTGATGCTCACGCTTTCTGATTGAGGCTAATCTTGGGCACACAGAGTGCTGTGTGCATGATGAGGGGAGTAAAGAGCAGTCAGAAACAGATGGGTTTCCAAGATACACTGCAGGTTATCGTTTTAACCAAGCTTGGTTTGAATTCTCAAATTTCAGTGCTGGCTCTTAAGAGCTCTGTGACTTCAGATGTATCTGGGGTAAAAACTGTGGGAAGCCCAGAATCAAAAGTAAGTCTGACAAAGAGATTTTCCTCCAATAATTCTGTGAGTGTTTGTAGCCACATTGATTTTTGTTGTTCGTTTCCCCCCCACAAGAAGTTATGGAACTGATATATTAATTACCATAAGAAATTAGCAAAGCTGTATGAATGAGAACTAGAGGACCTTAAATTTAATATGTAAAACATAGAGAACTCTCAAAAAAAAGTAGTTGTAAAGAGAAGGGGGAAGCAATTCCATTTCAGATGAGGTTCAGAGCCTTATTCAGTGCTTTATTTTGCCCAGATTTTCCTTTTTCCTCCACAGCAAACACCAGCAGAATTATAGCAGTACAGGAAAATCTCTTTAGTATGGCCATTGATAATGAGAATCTTTCCAGTTCTGCAAACCTCACACAGAGAAAGCCCCTGGTTTTCACTACAGCTCATTTCAAGAGGACTACAGACCAAAGTGACCCACAGAAGATGCACTCCTAGGCCTGGTAAAGGTCTGACCTGAACCTGAAGAAAAAATCTCCGTATGTGAGGCAAGAATTAGGGTTTCTTGCAAAAAAAAGAACAACGAGGGTGGTGCTGTCTATGTAGGTGCCATGTACTGACTTGCAAAGTGAGCACAGGAAGAAAATCGTTCCTCTGCAGCAGGGCAGAAAGGACAGCAGAGGGAAATGAGGCTGTGCATGAAGCCAAATCACCCCAGGGATGCAGGGAAGTGTTAGAACAACTTCTGGGGCTTCACAGAGATGTTCCAAGGAATAAACATCCCCAGGTTTAGACCTGGATGAAGCTAATTGTCTCTCTAGCTTTGTGTGGGTTAATACTACTAAGATCTGTTGTTAACCTGACAGATTGAGGTACATGTTGGTAATTGTAGTAGGATTCAGATACTCTGGGAAGTGCAAATTAACCTATTATTTCCCACACAGCTACTGAGCAAATTAGATGTGTGCATAAGTTGAAATTTTGATCTGGTAAAAAAAAAAGAATATTATTATACACTAGTTTTAGAAATTAACTTTGGATCAAATGATTTCTTCAAACCAAATGAAAGGAACAACAGGCTTATTAACAATGCTTTTGATTTTAAAGGGCAAATCTTTGTGAAGTTGGCTGTTGTGGCATGCTCAAAAGCTTAATTGCAAAGAATATTAATAGGAATAGTAAAAAACCCAACAAATCAACCAAACAAAATCCAGAAAAAACCACAATATTAAATATTTTTGGCATCAGGAAAGTGAAGAAGTGGGTCTGTCACATGGTGAGGGTAGGATGGAAATAAATACAGCCACTTTGTCACCAAAATGATACAAATATTTTGCTTTTGTTCTCAGAATAACTGGTGAGGAATACAAACAAGAATAAAGCAGGGTGACTAGTGGGAATGGGAGCAGAAGACTGTAATTTCTCACATGAAAGCCAGTTAGAAGTTGCCTAGTGTGCTTATTTCCAGGAAATGTTGGGAACAGTGGTGTCTGAGGTAGGTGAAGAAATTACACACAAACTCTGAACATCCCACCTCAAGGCAAAGGCAAAACAAAAAGAAATTATCTGACCTTACAGTGCACAGGACTCGAGGTGGTTCAATCCAGCAACGGGCTGGGTTGAAGGGGGAACTGGGATGCTTTGAGAAGTGGTTTTAGAAGGCTGGAAGAATTTCTTCCCAGAGTCTTAGGTTTTGAGAGCATAGTGCTTCAGGAATCCTCTGTGGAAGAGCCTAAAAATTTTGCAGGAATGTTTTACCATTGCTTCACATTTGACTTTTTTTTTTCACCAGTTTGAGACAGCTCTGGAGAATAAATAGCTGTCAGAACAGGGGCCACACCACAAGGGTCACCACCCATCTGTAAGTGCATTTACAGCGTGAGGTTTTATAGTTGGCATTCACATGTTGGCAAATGTGATAACACAGCTTTTTCCTCTTCCAGAAGGGAGGAAAGCCATCCTGCTGTTTTGCTTACCTGGCTGTATCAGGCTGATCCTGCTGGGTCTCAAGGTTCCTGCCTGGTCTCTCTCTCACTGGGTGTTATCCAGCTCAGCAGGATCTTGAAATGATTCTGCTTTTCCATGACATGCAGCAATACCATATATGATTTGCCTCTGCTCTGTTGTTTGGGGTTTTTTTTAAACCTAAATGATAAGGCTATTCCCCCTGCCCCATGCCAAAGATGTTCATTTTCTAGGCTTTAATTAATTCCTGATGCATTTTAAAGAAGACAAAATTATCCATAATAGAGAAAACACACTGAGGTTATGTAGTGAATCTCTCTTAATTTTCCTTTACCTGAAAAAAAACCCCCTCATCTTCTCTACATAGAAGATAATTTTACAAAGAATAGTGACTTTTCTGAGGTACCAGTTTGACTGACCACAGATGAAACCCAGCTGGTATAAAGGGAAGTTTTATGTGATCGTGATGGGAGCTGGAGCAGCCAAGTACTCATTTTCTTCAGGGAATTGTGTGTGGCTTGCACGGATTCTTTCTGAGCAATATTCTGATAGTCTTAATGTTCAAACTGTGAAATGGCCAAATTGTATTAATCAGTGGTTTCAGACCAGGTCACTGGTGGCTGTTAAAAGGTGTTGAGATTGAAAGGGTTTGGTTTATTTAAAGTAAAATAAAACATGCACACACCAATGTCTTTTAGTAAGTGGAAAAAAATCAGTGGGGAAAAGGGAAATAGGTGCATTTTAGTTTTGCTGGAAATGAAAGATCCTGCTCAGGTCCTTGTTTGGTTTTTTTGTTGTTTGGTTGGGTTTTTTATTTCCCAGAAGGTGAAGAAGCCTTTTAATTAAAAGATACTGAGCAACACTTGAGTGAATCTCCAGCGAGAAAAAACTGATTTGGGCTGCAAATTGATGTGGGATATTCTGTTGCTCTGTGTAGCACAGGGAGAGCAGGGAGGCAGAGCATGTTTGTGTTCTGGATCTTTACAGCCACCGACCCTCTGCCATACACAGTTTCCTGCAGATCAACTCTGATTTCTACAATAGCAAAGCTACCAACAACTCAGCTGCAGAAAACATTCTGTCCAGACCTCTCCCATTTAGCATCCAAATGTTGCTTGGCAGCTAAAAAAAAAAAAAAAAAAAAAAAAAAAAA
>VYXC01009415.1:586087-609876 GCA_013397175.1 Platysteira castanea | reverse complement strand
AAAGAAAGAAACAAAACAAAAAACAGCACCTCAGACACAGAAGATGTGTCTCTCATTGTATCAGCAAGCCCACATCGTGTCTCTGATATTCTGAACAAGCAACTTCCTCTTGTGTGGGTTTGCTAACACATGGTGTAAAACAGTTGCAAGAAATAATGTATCGCTGCTATTATTCCAGAAATGTGAGTTCTGAAAGGATGATTCTCTCTTTTGTGGCTCAGAGAAGTTCTCACCTTCTAAAATTTATTGGAGAAGAGCAAAGATTTTTTTTTTTCCCTTCCATACAACATGAACAATGTGTGAGGGAAAAAGATCTCAGTTTAGCCAGAGGCATAAGAGCTACCACAGATGACTGCCTGGTCCAGAGTCATAATAGGGATCATGAGGACTCAGTAACTTTACTGTGTAGCTGAACTATTCCATAATTTGCACAGGTTCAGATAAAAGGAGATAGAAGTGCTTTCAGTTTGCAGAGGAATTTTTGGCCAAGTTGAGCCGTGCCTGTAGCCCGTTTTTAATAATACACATCACTATTTTCTACTGAAGTGATGTATTATAACACATACATATAAATATTTGAGATGAAATGTGAAAGTTGCCATTTTTTCAGGGAGGCCCATCACAGTTGTGGTAGAAATGCTCATCTTCTAAGCAGAGACAGGAATTTTCAAGGCCAGAACTTGTTTCTGCAAAGCCTCTGGCAAGTAATTTCTTGCTGACTACTGTGAACCATAAGTTTGCCCTTACACAACCTTTCCCTTAACCAGGCTGCTCACATTTCTGCAAGCTTGTGCTGGTTGCAAACCAAATAGCAGCTGAATTATTTGTCTCTTCTTACCAAAGGGGTGGCAGATGGGTTGGATTCTACACAATCACAAAGCAAATCTGGGGAAAAGGTGGGATCAAATCAGGAGACTTTTTCCCTGCTCCTAGAATTTTTATTTTAGTGAAGCTGCAGCACAGATATAAAGCTTAACATCCCCCAGCAGGCACACAAATAAGGATTTGCACAGGTGATTTTCTGCCTGGACTTTGGCTCAGCTCCTTGCTGTTGTACTCCACCGGGCAGCAAGAGGAACCCTTAGCTCAGGTTTACAGGGAGGGCAGGAAACTGCAAGGTGCCAAACTAGTCATGGAAGTCTTCAAGAGGACAGGGAGGGATGGGGAGATGCACACTTCCAGCAAAAAGAGGAGAAAGGTGGTTAATTCTGGATCATCCAAAGGCAGGAGGAAAGAGAGGAAGAGCCATGAAGAACCCAGGGAGCTGTGGGTCACTCTGGTGAGCAGCAGGGCATGGCACAGTGGATTTTGACATTTCTGAGCTCTGCTAAATACCTTTGCCCAGCTCCAGCTATGCCCTGACTCTGCTTTAACTCCTTCATAATAAAAGGCCTTTCATGTCTTGCATTAAAATATGGGAAGATGCCCAGCAAGATGGTAATTGTGTCTCTAATGGCTCTGAATTTCCACTTCCTGAAGAACAGAGAAGAGCCACTGAATCTATGATTACTCTGTACCTATTAAGTGGAGAAAAATGACTGATAACCAAATAAAATGGGGTTCATGTCTTGTATGGATGGGCTATCAGAAATAACATTAAGCATTAGTAAGAATCGGGTCAAAACAGAGTAAGCACTGAACATAAGAAGGGGCTCTGCAGAAGTGTTTGTTTTGAAGACAATAAAAGAAGGTTTCAGAGGGATTTTACAGGTCAGGGCCTGATGCTTCAGCCATTTTGATGGAATTCTGGCTTCTTACTGCTCTGTTTTTTGCTGCTGTCACCAGATGAAAGCAGGAATGGGAACTGTTTGGGAGAAAAGGATCACTTACCTCACTGCTGTGACACTTCCCAAACACAGTGGTCTGTAGCTGGGATCAGGGAGGAGAAGCAGGAACACGGGACACAGCTCCCCATTCCAGTAAAGCAGCAGGAGGAGGAGGAAGAGAAGACCTGGGAGATGAGAGAGATGGATTTGGAATGCTGCCAACTGTTAAACCCTTTCCACCTGTTCAGCTACTTCAGAAAAAGATAAGTGCTAATAAAAAAAAAATCAGCTGGTAAGTGCAATCCTTCCAGGAGCTCATAAAACTATGAATGAGGGGGCAAGCTGTGAACAGATCGTGTCTCAGAGCTATGAACCTTTTTATTTGTTTGTCTCTACACTTTCAGGTGCAGAGCAGCAGAGCTCAAAGTGATGTCTGAGGGAGATTTAAAGGATTTTTGCACTGCAGATTCCGCCCTCTACACTCACAGCTGGTTACAGTCATGCACAGGGAGGCAGAGGTGTGAGCTCGAGCAGTTTGGCCCAGGACCACTCGTGTCTCATGTGGAGAATAAGAGACACAGGCAGCTCCTCTTTGTTGGTGATGGCCAGTTGGGTTTGGATGGGCCTCTAACACCTTCTAGAAGCCAGCAGTTATGGTATGACCCATTTGCCTCAGAATTTTGCTCACTTCATCCTTCATGACTGTTAGCAAACCCTGCTGTGCTTTGTCTGTGCTTCCATGTTTTGGGATTCTTAGAGGTACCTGTAATCCTGTTGCCCTCCTGCTGTTGAGGAACCATCCCAGCTGTGCTCTTATCCGAGCACAGACCTTCTGGTGTTGGCATAAACACCTTCATGAGTGTATCACAGCTGTCTCTTGGGCCTTGGGTGCTGGCAGAGGCTGCTCTTTTAGCCCTTGTTTTGCTGGGTTTCTTTTCTGGTGATTTCAAAAACACATTTTCATTCGTGCTTTGTTCCAACCAGACTTATTTCTGTTACAAATCTCCATGTAGGAATAACTTAGCCTGGAGAAGAGGAGACTCAGAGGTGACCTTATCGCTCTCTACAACTCCCTGGAAGGTGGTTGTAGTCAGGTGGGGTTGGTCTCTCTCACCAGGCAGCAACTGACAGAACGAGAGGACACGGTCTCAAGCTGCATCAAGGGAAATACAGGTTGGATATTAGGAAAAATTTTTTACAGAAAGGGTGATAAAGTGCTGGAATGGACTGCCTGGGGAGGTGGTGGAATCACTGTCCCTGGATGTGTTTAAAAAAAGACTGGATATGGCACTCGATGCCATGATCTAGTTGAGGTGTTAGGGCATGGGTTGGGCTCAATGATCTTGAAGGTCTCTTTAAAGTCAGACGTTCTGTGAATCTGTGAAACTTTCCTTGATGGCAGACATGCTGTGTATATTTGGTTTCCCTACCACTTCCCAGCAGATGTTTTAAGATGTCGCTGGGCTTCTTGTATGTTGTGTGGGTTTTTTTAGTTTTGTGTATTGTTTGGTTGGTTGGTTTTGCTTGTTTTGTTGGTTCATTGGTTGATTTTTCCCCGTGGTCAAGAGTAATCACCTCAGTTTCAAGCAGCAATTGCAGTGGCTCTGCAAGGCAAGCCCTCTCAGCCTTTCTGCAGACTCTGTGAGGTGACTTTGCTCGTGCTCTGAGCTGTAGTGCTGAGCCTGGGTTCAAGCTCAGTCTCTCAGTTAGGATTATTAGCTTGGACACAGCACAATGCTGACAAAGGCTCTGCAGTTTGTCTGCCTATGCGCACAAAACTCTTGGTGGAAAAATTCTTTGAAAACAGGCAGGAATGAGGAAAGGTGCAGAGTTTGCAATAGGACAGCTGTAGTGAGGGATTTTGTCTCTTTTCAGGGCCTGAGATGTGTAGTTGTGTCTTTGAGAGGGCTTTGCTTTGGTTGTACGTGGAGGTGGCAGATGGGCTCTGCCACTGCTTCTGCTCAGGGCTGCTTTGCCCTCACCTCTCACAGCTCAGGGGCTGCAGCTGTGAAGGAATTCTTGCACCTTCATTTTCCCTTTTCTGGAGGAAGTGACCCGTGCCAGCATTAGGCTGGTGTTTACCTCTCTGAGCTCTGAATTCAGGGCATATCAGACAAATGATTTCCTAGCAGTGGTGCTGGTTTAAGCATTACTGCCATGAACTCTAATGCTCCCATGACTACCCCCATTTTGCCCTCTTTTTTTGTCTTTTTTTTTCCCTGCAGTCAGATCAGCTTCCAGTTTCTGTCTCTCATGAGGCTGTGAGGACACTTGAGTCAGCCCTGCCTGAGGGGCTCTTACCAAGGGACAGGCATCACATCGAGGGCAGCTTGTCCAACCATGGCCTCAGAGGTCTGGCAGCTTTGGTATGGATACGGCGGCTTTAAAGCAAAGAGGAGAGCAAGAGAGGCAAAAGGAAGCCAGAGATATTTGCTACATGATGTCCCACAGACTTGGGCCTTGGTGTTGCCCTTTTGTACCACCATAACTGCAAAAACCCTTCTGCTTTCTCCACAGATCTCCCAAAGACCATGAGATCACACTTGTCTGCCAATTTCCCCCTCAAAACCGACCAGTTTCACCCAAATTTGAGAGGTGACAGAGAAGAGAAGACACAGAGATAGTGAAGTTCCTGTGTGTGTCCTCTGGGAAAGACTGCAGCCTGTGCTGGCAGTCACTGGGTCTGTTTGACCTGCAGGAGGGCCAGTCTGTGGTCAGATGTCCAAACAATCAGCACATCTGTGGCTTGGGACTGGCCACAACAGAGACTGCCCCTGACTTAGTCCATGGGAAGAGGTTGGAGGTAGGGTGTGCACATCCATGGGATGCAAGAGTGAGGAGATGTGAGGGGTGCTGGACGAATCAGAGAAAAGGGGTGAATTGCGGGAGACAAGGGAAGGTAGAAGAGGATATTGTGTGAAGAGCAGAGAGAAGAGATGTAGGATGCAAGACCAGAGAAAACTGAGCTTCCTCAGCTCTGCTTCTCTCAGAGCAGGGTTTATTTTCCTTAATGTCAGCTCAGGGAACTGCAGCCACACAGCCTCATCAAGGGTGATGACTCAGAGGCACATTAAAATGGAGGTGTTTTGTCCCTAGCATTGCCAAGGTCTGTCTACATGCATGGAGGCACCATTCCAGCTCTTGCAGAGTAGTGCTCGTCCCGCTTGCAGTGGGATGGCAGATTTGGAGCTAGAAACAGGTTCTTGCATTTTCATCTTTCTTAGGACAGTGTGCTATGTTAGGAAAAAGAGATTGACTTGTCAGGGCTTGGGCAGGACAGTGTGGGTATGGATCTACCACGGACACACCTTCATGAGGAGGGAGTGATGAGATTCTGGCATCTGTTGGAGAGCACAAATTATATTAAGGAGAGCAGCCTTAGAGCAGCCTTCTAAGGGCCTTACAAGAAAGCTGGAGAGGGATTTTTCACAAGGCCATGGAGTGATAGAACAAGTGGGAAAGAGGGAAGTTTAGGTTAGGTATTAGGAAGAAATTCTTTGCTGTGAGGGTGGTGAGGCCCTGGCACAGGTTGCCCAGAGAGGTTGTGGACAGGTCATTTTTGCAAAGATTGTGAGTGTCACTGTGGGTTGTTACCCAGCCTCCAATCCAACATTTCCTGCTGATAGCTGTTTTCTTCAATGAGTTTTTTATTCACTATTAGCAGTACAAATTAATGCTGCATTTTTGACGGTGAGTGACCTGCTGAGAGTTAGAGTCAAGTTTTTTGTAGCATAAAGTTTCTTGCAGCCAACAGGATGCACAGAGAGAAATATTACAAATGTATAGAATATGATACATTGCCTGCACAGATTAACTGGTCTCCAGGTATCAAAGATATTTACATTTCTTATCTCCACTGTTGTGTTTTTATGACAGCCTGCTCAATCTTTATAGCCTTACAGCAATTACTGTCACTGCTTTAGAGTTGAGGCTAATGAAATTCTTGTGGTGGTTTTCACCACACATAACTCACCACAAAATTAAGCTGGACATTTATGGAGTTATACAATCAGTGCTGTAAATAAGCAGAACTTGGAATGTGCTCATGTATTTTGCCAAACTAGGTGAACTAACTCATTAGAAAAAGGAAAAAAGCAGTTAACCAGTCAGAGAAATTACTTGAATGCAAAATGATTTTGATGCAAAACAGGCAAAGTGTAGAAATATAATCTTACTAATTACAGCTGCAGTCCCTGCAGTTCAGCATGGTTTTCTAGTTTGTTACTCAGATTTGGGAATATCTGCCACCAGAAAGTCATCATCACAGGTGTGCAAAAGACCAACATGTATCATCCTGACATCCATCAGTTTTGGAGTTTGATAATTTTGGTGCCCTCTGGAGTCTTCTGATTTCAACAGTACTTCAGTACCTCTTGGCCTGAGGATGAACTATACCCTGTTGGAGTATTTTATTTATAGTGCAAGATCTTCTTTTTGGATCAACAAAGTCCTGTACGGTTTTTACTCTCAGTGTGTTACAAAACCTCCTTCTCAACATTGCAGTGTGATAGTAGAGGGGAGGCTCATTTTCTGGACATCACAGATAAGGCACCAGATGTATTTGTGGGAAGAGTCCACTGTTTTTAGAAGCAGGTCCATGTGCAGCCTAAACAAAACTGAGACTTGTGACCTTCAAGCACAAAACCAAAAGCCAAGGTTTGTTTAGATTTGCGTTGAGTGGTATCTCTGGAAGAGAGAAGACACCAACAATATCCCACCACTGGATTGCTTTCCCTTCACTCAGCCCCACAAAGGCAGTGGAGGGTTATTATTGGCTTCTCTAAAGCTATGGTTGCACCTGGAAAATTTATCCAAGTCATAAGCTCTCTGCGGTAAATAGTAATACTAAATAAAAAGAAAAAAAAGGCCCTTTTTAGCCTGCGTATTTCAAAGCTACTTTGCAAAGGAGGGAAATAATATACAGCTATAGCAAAATGGAAGCAAAAAAAAATCCCACACCATTGAAATTTTTCAGGTACATTTTTCCTTTCCTCTTGTGGCTGCATTTGAAAAGCAAAGCAGGGAAATTCTCTGAAGAGCCTTGAATAAAAGCCAGTTTTAAAGCAGAATCCTCCATATGGATCTACTGGGTTGTAGGAAGTGCAACCCATATTACCCTCAGAAGAAATGTCAGAGTAACCCTTTTGTGGCTATTTAGCCCTCCCAATTAAACCCTCTGCAAGACTATGCATGAACGACCTTATGCCAGGTGTGTTGAGCTCTAATGTGTGACTCTGCAATCCAACAACAGGCTTACATGAATATTATGAAATTATTATTTACATTGAAGTAATTCCCAGGTACTCCAGTTGAGAGCAGAGCCCCCATAGTGCTGCTCAGGTGTAGATTGAAGTTCAATTTAGGCCCTGGCGAGCAGCTTTCTGAAGCTAAAAAGAGAGTCCCTGCTGCTGTACAGAAGGAAGTTTAATTGCCTTCTGCTTGGGTTTGCTGCATTGTCCCTCTGAAGGTACAGCCCAGAGGAGCTGGGACAGAACAGGGAAAAATGCCAAGGGCTTGGGCTGCTTCTGTGCACAAGCCATGTGCATTTCCCCACTCTTTTTAATGTGCCACAGCAATTTTGTCCCACATCATTGTCCCACATCAATGTCCCCACCCATTCCTCTGTGTCCTCTTTGAACCTCCCTTCTGGGGAATTTGGACTTCTGGGGGTTTGGGCTGGGTGACCTTCAAAGGTCCCTTCCAACCCAAACCGTTCCGTGACGCTGCAGCTGCCCCACGTGTGTTCATGGGCTACCCCCTCTTTATCCAGCAGCTCCCAAATGCAGGCTCTCCTACCAAGGCCTCCTCCAAAAAGAACTCTGTGCCTGCCCACAGTGGGAACCCTCTCCAGCTGATCTCTTTCCCACCAGAGCTCCTTCCAGCCAGGATTTTCCGGCAGCTGGGGCAGGGGTTCCCACATCCCATGGTTCATACCCTAACAGCATCATGCCCCAGGGGCTCAGCATCCAAGGGACAGGGTTGGTGTCTGGGGCAGTGAGCAGGGAGGAACTTGCTCTCATCAGCATGAGTAGATGCAAATCATCTATTGTGCTGAATGAAAAGCAAATACCAACAAGGTGTTGCCCAACAGGCTCTCACCCTGGGAATCACAGCATTTTTAATTGAGATAAAAAAAGAGGAGTTTGACTTCACTTTTTTTCCCCCCCTCAAATTCCAGAGAGCTCAGACATGACTGCTGACACAAGCAGTAACCCCACTGTTCAAATGACAAGTTAAAGCTCCAGGGTTCAGCAGTCGGGGCTGCTTGGAAGTACCACAGTGCTTGATTTTGATTCATGTGAGCTCTGCAAATGGATCTGGTGGAAATGTCTTATTCTCTCTTCTCTCCTTGGCTGTTGATGTGTAATGCTGTAAGCTGGCTGGTTTGATGCAATCCTGGGAGATGAGAAAAAAAGATAAGTTAGAAAATATCCCAAAATACATCAGAGTGTACTAGGGTAGAAAATGAGCTTCAGTTTGATACAATGGATGGAAATGTTCCTTCTCAAAATCTGACTGCGATCACATTTTTGTCTGAATTTGTGAAAAGTGCATCATTTTTATCTTCCTAGGTGACACAATAGCAGTTTCACTACTGTCCCAGCAACCCAGCAAAATCCTAGCTATGCTTTTGGCACTGCTGCTGCTTGCTGTGGCTCACACGAGAGCTGTTCTATTGTGATGAACACTGTTCACCAGTGTTCTTCACAATAAAAGTTAAAAATAATTCTCTCTAAAGAGAAAAAGATGTTGCCACATTGGGAGGGATTTAATTAAGCAGTGGGGATTTATTTTGTTTTGTTTTGTTTTGTTTTTCTTTTTTTTTTATTTTAGGAGATTCACTTGGAGAAACATTTTCTTCCTTTGTACACAATTTTCCTGGGGGCAAATCACTGCATTTAATTTGATTTTAAACCTTGCTACACAACCAATAATGCCTCAAGTCTGGAAGCAAATCTCATGGAGAGTGACTTCAATCTGACATTTCAGATTGGTATCCCTAAAATTCAGATGTGAAATCCTTTCCCCCCCAAAACACTCCTCAAAAAAGCAGTTTGCTTTTGACCTAAACCATGTTAAGAAGAAGGCTTCTTCTAATATGTTAGTTGGAAGTGGCCAAACTCCGCTGCTGTTCTGAAAAGCTGCAAAAATAAGGTGTGGAAATAACATAAAGAGTGCTCCCCAGGTCTTGATAGCCTATTTTTGTATGTAGACATATAATTGTCCCAGTGATGGTCACTCGTGTTTGCCCAAACCCCTGGGTTCCAGACTCTGTAGTTCTTCGATGTGCCTTGGAGGGAGAGGGAGAATCGGGGCAGAAATGTTCTTTTATTGGATCTCTGCCCTGTTTTTTTTTTAAATTAAGGCAGATCCCAGAGAGGTTCACACTGTGACTTTGCAGTGCTGTTGGTCCATCTCGTTGTGGGGCTGCATTGTCCACAGGAGGCCAGAGATGTGTTCACTTCTACCAGGACTGAGTTAAGCCACTCTCTGCTAGAACTTGTCTTTTTCTAAACCACCAGTTGTGGAGCTTTTAGAATTCTCTTCACCCTTTGTGCAATTTCATCAAAATTCTCTTGGTGCTCACATTATGGTCTGTTTAGCCCAGACTGTCAATTTGTGACTGGTGGAAATCTGGAAGCTATTCTTGCTTAGTGTAAAGTGCCAGGCTTAAATCCAAGATTTGATGGATGTGACAGTTAATTTCAACTGCAGATATTTCCCTTTGTCTTTTGAATCATTTCCGTTTCTTTCTGTTTAGGTACACTTGAGAAAAATCTCTCTTGAACATTGTCATTTTACTGGTGCTGCTCTGCGTAGCTCTGGGTCTTTTTCTCACACACATTTGTGATTTCAAAGTGAAGATCCCATGAGGATGCCATGCTAGGGGGCTGCTAGTATTTTGACAAGCAGTTCCCACCAAAATTTACTCCTTTAACTTGTGATATACTCTACTAAGCACCTTGAAAGGATGAGTTTGCACAACAGAGGGATTTACAGATTACAAATCCCATAGAGTTTTGATTACGTAGAGTGATCATCTCTACAACACAAGCCACCTTCCAAAAAATCTCGTTAAAAGCATGTATTTTGGGGGGAAAACCCCCAAGAAAACAACAAACAAATATAACTTCTGGGTTTTTTTAGTTTTAAGATTATCAGAAGTAGGAAATCCACCGTAGCCATTGCTACAGCTTTCTAATGGATTACAAGAAGTGGGAATTCAGCATTAGTACAGCTTGGGAATAGTTACCTACCCTCACGTTTCACTCTTTGCATGTCATTTTTCGTTTGAGTTTATAGCTTCATCCAAACAATCGGACTTTTTTGTTTAGTAGGTGGAAGAGCCCTCAGTAATCAGATTTCTGGTCCCCTGTAGATAGATATTTACAGCCTATCATATAATTATCACTCTCTCCTTATTAAGCTAAACAGGCTGAGCTACTTAAGAAATCCCAAATCCCATTTATTACCCAGTCATCAAGTGCTGATTTATAGAAAACAAGACATTCTTCCTGTCATGTCCTTGGTGCCTTGATTAAATTTCTCTTCGGACACAATTTTTTGCCAAACCAATGCTTATTTGGTGGTTCTTCCTTGCCATTAGTTCTTATCACGTTGCCCTCCTGAACAATTCAGTCAGGTTTACTTCCTCTGGGGACAGGTTTTCCTTCAGCTGCAATGGAGCTACTCCTACTGCACAGGTTTCTCCCTACACACAAGTGGGAGCATCAAAACAATCCCTCACTTGCTAGGTGTGCATGGCTTCCAGAGCTTGTGGCTGCCTGCGCTCCTGTTCCTAATTCAGAAATTATTTTCATTCAGTAGCCTCCAAATTCCTCAAAAGTCCTGAAATATTGCAAGTGTCACGTGAGGCTGATGTTGGTGTGCACCAGTGCAGCTGAGTGGCCTTGGAAGTCTGTGTGATCTGACTGACACCACGAGGCTCAGCCCCAGGAGAGGGAGAGCAGGACTTCTGCAGTGCCTGTGTTTGTTTTGGGAAGGATATTGGTTTCCTTATTCACAGAGTGAGCTCTGCAACACCAGTCACCTCTCTTGGGTGGTCAGATTGCTGGTTTGGAAGGAGATGTCACCATCTCACAGTTTCCTTATTGCAGTCATCAGCAGTTTTATCCCACACCACCTTCCCCTCTTCTTGATCAAGTGTCTCATCAGTTATTCTGCTTCCTAATATGCTTCCTGATAATGACTTCTGGCTGTGCAGAATTCCCCAGACCACCTTCCCTCAGCATGTGGGCCTCTGGCCACCCCTCACAGCACAAAACACCACCTTGTCCCCTGGTCTGCCAAGGCCACTTCCCTGACCTCTTCTCTCTCTGATTCATTCCTCTCCACCCTGAATTTGGGAGGACATTGTTGTTTGAAAATCATCCTTTGCCCTTGCATTTAATGTGGACTTTATCTTGATTTTAACTAGTGGGTGAATTTAGGGAAATGGCAACAAAACTGCCATATACCGTGTGGATTTATTATAAATATTTGTGCATATTTTCTGACATATTATAGGATACAACACGACCATGCAAAGTGCTTAGTGTAGGCAAAATGAAGAAGAAAGAAGGGGAGAAGGGGGGAAATTTTCTGCGGGGAGAGCTGTACTGGAGAGCTCCTTGAAGCTGCCTCCTGCACAGCCTGTGCTGTGTCATGGCAAGGCAGAGATTAGAGCTGCCACTGTTTGACACAGCTGCAGAGCCACAGCCAAATCAGAGCCCTGATTGCATCAGTTTCACTTAATTCCATTTCTTGATTTGGGGGAAGAGGAAGCAACATGAACATGACATTCCCTTCCTCTCTCTGACAAGGCAATTACACTGAACTAAGATTTCTTAAGACCTGTCTTAATTGTTTCTGGTTTTCTGGCTGTAGTGCTGGGCTTTGTTTGCTTGGTTTTGTTTTTTTTCTGGAGAGAAGCTGCCCTTAAACCCTTGACTTAATAAATTCAGACGACTTTGAACAGCAGATTTTGCAAGCAGCAGCTGTAAAATTTAATGCTGCAAAGGCAATAGTTAGGTGTGTCTATCTATTATGATTATAAATGCTTATGATCTTGAGATAGTGAGTGTAAAAAATCTTTAATTCAAGATTGCAGAAATTTTCCCTTATCCCATTTAAAAGCATAACTTAAGGAAAACTCTTCTGTGTCATCTGGTGGTGATGGCCCTAAACTCCCTACACAGGTACAGCACTTGGTAGTGCAGCATTTCTGGTGAAGCTTTGAAAACCTATTAAAAACCCAAACTCAATCCACCCAAACTGCACCTCCTAATCAAAGTCAACGCCAAGGAGCAAATTTGAGTAAAAAGCAGCTAAAGGAAGGTAAAAAACCCCTTCATGCAGACATCCATGGTTAGAATGCCTGTTTCCACACCTCCCCAATAAACAAGGGCTGTCTGTATGGACTGGAGACGTGTTGGGAGTCCAGAGCATTCCTCTGGCTGCCCTGGGGGGTCTGGGACCCCACCAGGGGAGTCTAGGACCCTGGCAGAGAGCCCAGGACACTCCACCCATGGGAGAAATTACCAACATTGCAAGAAGAATTACAAACCACAAGAGTGTGAAATAAATAGTAGTTTAGTTTATCACAGGGTGAAAATGTAGAATTTAGGTTTTTAGAATGAGGACTGAGGAGGCAAGATGGAAGGTTTAGGGCGTTGCCCTCTTCTCCTTCTTCTTCCTTCTCTCTCCTCCATCTTCTGCTGTGATGATGGCACAAAAAGATTGGTAAAATGAAATTGAGGTAGAAATGACATATTTAGAATAGGTAAAAATTAATTGGTATTAAATTGTAAATAATAATACCTTGTGAAAGATGGTTGGGTCAGAGAACAGGTAGAAAAGGTGCGGGACCTCCAGGCCTGGGAGAAGTTTTGCGGAGGTTTTGCACCTGGTCAGTTCTCCAGCGGGAAGCTTGCAAGAACTGACAACAGCAGCGAGATAAGAAAGAATAAACAGCGTTGAAACTTGACCTTGCAGACTCCGTTGGTCTTTCTGGCACTGGCACGGGACTTTCAAGAAGAAAGCTAGCCTAAAAGAACTGCACGTGCCTGGGGTAATAACCCTGGCAGAGACGGGGCCAGGCCTGTGGGGCAGTGCTTGGTGAGGGAAGGCAGCTGGCAGCAGCTGGAGATGAAGGGCAGGGTGGGTTCAGTACACTGAACATCCTTGAGTGAATTTAGGATTGCCTTTCCATTTAACTAGTGAGGCTGCCCCACTGGGGAGACGTGGGAGGATTTACTTAGAAGCCACTCAAAAGGCACAGGAGGGATTTTTTTCAGGCACAGATGCCTCACTGTGCTTTACAATCAAATAATTAACACCCACTAAAACCTAGAAAGACTGTTTACCTTCCTCTAACCAAGTTCAGAGGTAGGTAAATAAGCACTGAGATGTTGGTGTGCATCAGTTCTTGATTTAATGACTGCTACCACAGCAGAACCCAGGAGTCCTGAGCAATTAAAACCAAGGAAAAATTACAGAAAGCAGAGTAGATTTATTTTTGAAGTCTCCAAGGAGTACCAGAAAACATCCCCTTTGTTAAATATGTCTTAAATTTAAAGCAAGGCAAATAATCCATACTTACAACAGCCTACCTTGGGATCTTTTTGCCTTCTTGTTTCTCCCTCTTGGCATAATTTGAGCTGATCTCATGCCTTCTAATGAGCTGTCTCCCAGTTGGAAATAGCAACTTTTATAGCTTTTCCCAAAAACCCATGTTCAGACTGTCTTATGAAACACTCTAATCATCAGCACTTGTTCTGTAAGCTGTGTGGTGGATGGAATATATTGTAAGGAGGCAATATCTTGTTGATTGGAAAAAAAGAAAATCAAGATATGAATTTCTGCTCTCCCCCTTTCTCATATTTTCAGTTAGTCCTATGACTGGAAAACTGGTCTGGACACTCAAGCAACACAAGCAGGCTGATCTGTGACATTAGGATGTTTTGTTTCAGGTTCCAAACCAGAAGGATTTGCTTCTCCTTTGTGTTTTGTTGCCATTTAAATACATTTTTTTTACCTCTTGTACAGTAAATGGGCAGCTGTGAGCCAGGCAAAAATGTACCTGCATATTTTCAGGGCTGTGTGTGTGCCTGTGTCACATATTTACATTTCAACAACTAGAGTTTTAAAAGCTCTGCTGCGAGGAATATTCCCATTTCAAATTCCGTATGAGGAAAAAAAGCCCTTTCCTAGAGGCAAAAGTTTTTCATGGATTGGAAATCGTAGTAGCCAAGAATTCTAATTTCGAATCCACAGTCACTTCAATCATGATTTAAGGCGTAGTTGGATATTCATTGATTTATATCATCAATCTTAAGCTCTTTTTTTTTGGCCCTTCATCCTTTGCTATTTTCATTTGGAGAAGTTGATTATTATTGCATTAAAGCCATTAAAACAGGTTGCTTTGCAATCATATATAATTTTACACTGTCAGATTTTTTTCTTGCAAACAAGATCTGTGTATATACTTACTAAATTAATTACTTGCTCTAACACACATTTATCCAAATGCTTAATTTTTGCATTCCTAATGTGCTGAGTGATATAATGACAGTAAAAAAAAAGAAATTTAATTTGATATGAATTCGTGCCAAGCACTTTTGATAAAGAATGAAACTGAAAAATATGTGGGAAGTCAGTATTTCACATCTGTTATTTATTTGACTAGAACATTCTCTGGTACCTGTCTGCATTTAAATTACTAGACAAATAAATGATTATTCACCCCTTTCCTCTTACTTAAAAGCTTCAGAAAGGGTTTTTCAGATATTCTGGTTGCTCAAGTAACTGGACTTCCTCATATTTTTAGAATTTGCCAAGACTTTATTCAATCACTGGGTAAGAAAATCTTTCAACTATACTTATTCTAGTACTGAACAGCTGCTGATTTTAATATTTTGCAGGTATTCACTTTTTTTACCTGTTTCATGTTCTGATGATATGGTATTCTGTTGAGATGACAATACAACTGCAGCAAAGCCACAGCACACTTCTTCTTTCACTCTTTAAGAGTCATGCAGCCAGTGAGACAAGTTTGGAAATTTCAGCTCTTGATATCACTGAAGGCAGCAAATTCTAAAGATGCTTTGTTGGAGACATCTATATTTTTAGGCTTGTTTTAGATATAACCACCTTCTCTTTGTAGCAGTCTATCAGTTAGTAATTAATGTATTTATGGCAACCTCCTCCCATCAGTGACAAACGTATTTGGTGCAAAAATGCTTGAACGTCTCACAGTTATAGCTAGATGATAAAGTTGCAATACAAGTACCAATATTCACTGCTTAAATGCACCACGAACAAATGGAATCTTACTCTTTCCTGATGAATGCCCATGATGCATACTGCAAGGCACCACTATGATACGAGATGCATAATTCAAGCAGTATTGTCATTTTTCTTCTCCTCCAAACCTTAACTGAAAACAAACAGTGCTCACGCCAAATGACAGTCTCCAGATTCTCACTTCCAAGCACCCACTCCAGGCACACTGGTGGCCGCTGTGTGGCAAGAAGTGTCTGGAGTTAACCCCTGTCTCCTGGCTCTGCCTGCACCCACGTTTGGCACAGGCAAGAGTCTCACACTGCCCAGAGGCACCAGCCCCTGCACTTGGCACTGCGACACGGGAATGCCACAGCTCCTGGTGGGAAGTCCCCTGACATCCAAGACTGCAAAAAGTCTGTAAGCAGCAGGGCTCCTGAGGCTCTGCTGACTGCAGAAACCTGTACAAGCTGTGTCTCATCCCAAAAGCCACGCATCAGGGAATATGTGTTACTGTTGTTGTTGTTGTTATTATTGTTGTCAGGGAGTCTTGCCCAAGACTGTGTTTCAGAAAAAAACCAAGAAAAAAGCAGCAGCAGTTTTCCAATACTCCAGTGCAGCACAGCATTGCTGAATCCAAGGCTCCTGTGCCTTTAGTGAGGGTTGATCTGGTCCCTCATCCTGGAGAACGTGTGAAGCAGCACATCTGTGTCTATCTCCTGTGCTGATTTCAGAAGCTCAATTTCCTCTCAGTGGTTTTTCGTGAGGCTGATTGAGGTTCTGTGTCTGGGACAGTGAACTTTGTCATGCAGTTTCTCACTAGAATCTTCTCCATTCTCAAGTGATAATTTGATGAATCCTGGCTTGTAAATAGAGCTATACAAATAAGGTCTCTGTTCTTAGACCGTGTTTCTTGCGGGTGTGTTAGGAAGAGGAATTTCCTTTGCTTCTTGCAGTGCCTTTATTGGTATCTCCTGGCAAATACCAAATGCTATGTCAAATCTACTACTCCCCTTCTGGAGTGCTAATACACTTCTGGAAGGTCTGCACATATCCACTCATCCCTTTGATTTGATTCAGTCTGTACTGCACAGCGATTTCCTGGGATGGTTTCAGCTGGCCTCCTGTTCTCTTCTGCCTGTCCTTTCCCTCACAGTGATTCATATGGTGTTACTAGAGAAGTCAGCTCTTTGCCATGATGCTTCTCTGCTCAAAATCTCTTGCCTCTGTGTTGCTTTGGATTTTCTTGGTTTGAGCTCTGAAATGTGACCTATGTTTTTACCAACAGATTGTCCATAGCAAACATTTTACAAAACAGGCTACCTGAAAGCAACCTTTTTTCTATCTTGACAAGACTGTTTTGTCATTCCTCAAATTCAGTCTCTCGTTTACAATGGGAAGTGTTTCTTCCATGAATCCTCTAAATACTGACATACGTATGATTTCACAGAGGTGTAAGTCTCATTGTGAAGTCAGTCCCAGTTCTTGCACTTGGATTAATGGATATCCTATTTCCGAGCAGAAAATGTTTGCATTAAGGGGCACTTTGCAATCCAGACTCCAGACTAACAGTCCCACTCCTAGTTTGCTATAATGACCAGCACTTCATGAATCCCTGGTTCTTTCAAATATGGTTGCTTTGGGGTTTTTGGTTGGTTTTTTTCATCTGAGAGGAGACAGTCTGCTTCATGTGATGATGCACTTGGATGTGCCTCAGAGACTCCCTATCAGTAATTGCTGCTTTTCTCTTCTGACACAAATACATCCAAACATTTCTTCCCCACTGTAGATATGCTGAAGCACTGCTGATGACACCAAATCTGCCATACCCTACTGTCATTCCCAGCTCTGGCACATCCAGGCTGTGACACAACTGTGGAACTGGCATTTCTCCAAACTTGTGTTTCGAGAATGTAGATTTTGAAGCAGCAATACATCAGCCATGGGATTTCGGAGGCTCTGTGAATTACAATGGCCTTTCATGCCCTTGCAGGGAGGGATGTCCATTGGCTTCTTTCTCTTCTCCACTTAGCCTCAGAAATGTGACAATGACACTGAAATCTGCAACAAAATATGTATGTACTCCAAACTGCACGAAAATTCACCACTATTATGCCAACCAGAGCACCAGTAACAGATGCACAGACCAAACAGATAGCGTGACATTCAATTTTCATTTCATTGTCTGGGGAAAATTACTCATGCGTAGAGATTAACACATACAGAAAACCAGACAAATAAGCCTGACTAACAGAAATGTTGCCACCACCTGCTTACCAGTTCCCACTTGAACCTGGGGGCTTATCTAGTGCCTGCACCTACAACATTAATTGATGGCACGAATAGGGGCTGGTTTTCTTCTTGGGTATATTGTCACAATGCCAGTCTGACTCCACAAGCATCACCAAACCACACCTGAGAAAACAGGGAGTCAGGTCCATAAATCAGGGATTGTAAACAATGATGACAGATAATATTGGACAATCATCTCTGGCCTCATTCATTCATTAATAAATCAACGGAGATTTACGGTGCAGACTGCAGCACCACTAAATCTTTGCCCTTTTAAAACCATGTTTATTGAGTTTCAGGCTGGCAAAGCAATCGATTACTCCAGAAAAGCATTTTGAAGTAAATCAAAACCATGGTGGGAAAGCACATCCCCTTCCAGGTAACAGCAGCTTACTGAACTGCAAATCCTTCCAAAGCCAGGAAAAAGCAACTTCTTCCTCACAGAGGTAAGAAATGAAGTTTTCATCTATATTAGGGATCTGGCACGCTGCAGTCTTTTATCTTTTTGTGGTTTACATGTTTATACATAACAGGGCAGCCTGCCAGCAGCTCTGGCCAAAACCAGAAGAGACAGCTTAGCTGTGAGAGGAGAGGTTTTTGCTGGAGCAGTGGATGAAATGGGCACCTTGGTTTGTCAACGCTCAGCTGTAAATCTGGAGGCACTGCCTGCAGTGCTGACCACCACTATAAACACAGCAAAACCGAGCAGTGTGTGAGTGCCTCTAGAGAGCAAGGTACTGGGGCTGGCAGAGAACCTCTCCTGATGCATTCCCAACGCTGAGGGACATCATTTGCGTTCACATTTTGGCCCAGATCCACCATTCTGGCAATGCAAAGGGAAATCAATTGACTAAGCTTCCAGAATTACTTTAGAGACTCAAACAGTGTCAAATCAATTTCCTGTGTCTGTGGCAAACACCAGGAAATTCAGAATTAAGAATCCCCAGTGAACTCAGCTCTGTTTCCTTGACCATATGTGTTCAGCAGGGTTTTCATTAGACCATTTTTCTTTTTTGTATAGATGTTCTTTATAGGAGAACTCTTTCTCACTCTGTGATCTGGGAACTGTGCACAGGTCATAATCTGTCAGAAGGTGGTTGATGGAACAGGACACTAAAACTCGGGATCAAACCTACACGCATGCAAGCAAGGAAATCAGTTCATGAAAGGAAACCAAGTAAAGAGACACTCAAAGCTGAACCCAAGGCTTTCCACTGGAAAATGAAAACCTGTATGGGTGCATTTCAAGATCCCTTAATTTTATCTGAAGTGGTTACGCAGCACTTGGACCAGATAAATGAGCATTGGGCTAAGTGATCTCCAGGGTCCCTTCCAGATCCACGCTTCTGCAGCCACACAACACAGCATGTGCTGGATTCATTTCCCACTCAGCATCCCAAGTACAGATGTTTACACTCCCTGGGCTGCCTGTGTTATCAGTGGGAAACAGGCCTGGCTGGGACAGCAAGCCTTGCTCAGGCTCCTGAGGCTGAAAATAAACTGCAAAGAGAGGGGATGAACAAGTACTGCTATGAGGGGTTAAACCAAAATAGTGTTTTTCCAGCCTTTCCTCAGTTCCAATTATGTATAGGACTGTGATTCTGCTTTCTTTGTACAGAAGAACTCCCACTAACATTAATGGATACTTTTTCTCCTTAAAAAGATGTACAAAACACAGCCCCTAGACTACAGGCAAAAATATGCAATTTCAGTATAAATCAAGGGTGTTTGGTTTAGCTCCAAGTGCCGTGTGAGAAGAACAGAACTAAAATTCACCTCAGGGCATCCAAAGACAACAAATGAAATTTTGAGAGAAAGTGTAGGGATTGTAGTTACAGCAAAGTGTGTATTGTGTGTTCGCATTGTGCAAGGTTTTGTTCTTTGCTGAGCAGCATGACCTATTTCCCAGCATCATGTGATTTTTGTATTGGAAGACTCTTCTGTAAAGAAGTAGAATTAATTTTCCAGTGGAAAAGAGACAATACTGATTTTCCTTACTTCTGCCCAAGGAAACAGTTTAACACTTTATTAAATTTTATTTACTTTTTTTAAACTTCATCACCCTTTTAAAAGACACAGACAAGTAAAGCGTATGCACATACTTATGTGTTGCTGGGAATATGCAGTTTTGTTAAGATTTCATTCAAAGAAATGTACAAGGCATCAGGAAAATCCAAATTAAACTACACTAGGATTTAATATGATTTAAAGTCCATTTCCAACCACAACAGCAGCTAAGCACTTAGGCGTCTAAAGTGCACAAAGGGAATTTAAGCTGCCTTCCACACTTCCCAGCTCACAGAGGTGCCTCAGTTTTCTGCTTAAATTTTGCTTAGTTGCCTGTAGTTTTTTAAACTATGCCCATGGAGATGAAAATCTAGGGATGTCACCTCTGGCTAAAATCATCTGGCATTCCTAAAACAGGAATTCCTGTGTCCCAGTCTCATAAGCAACTCTGTCTATCAGACTTTCTGAGTTCATTCCTAACCGAGCCAACACTAAATCCGAGAGGAGAGAGAGAGAAAAATAACAAGCATATATATAACAGAGACATCTGGAAGGGAACTGTTTATACAAACTCAACAGCTTTTGGAACGCTGGGCCCTTGAAGTATACACAGACACTCCAAATCAGCAGTCCCTTCTGAAATGCCCTCTATATATGTATTTTTAGCTTGCAGCATCTTTATTTCTAATCATTTCTTCTACCATACTGGAAGCCTTTGTAATTATGGTGATAGGACTTTTTTTTAACGGTTGTGTAACTCAAAAATGGCCAAATGAAAGCTGACTACACTTTCCCAGAGGAAAGAAAAAGTTTTTATGCATTAAGAAATTTCAGCTCTAACAGCAATTAGTTTTCAGGTAACTGGTAGAAAGCTGTGCTGATAGCACAGATTTCTGTTCTTTTGTCATTATCAACAGCACAACACTGCCAAGAACACAGCAAAACAGGGAATAGTGCAGTAATGAGTACAAGGCAGTGCTGAACATTTGGTAAGCTAAGCGGATATCCAGTTAGGTTGGATTTAAAGTATTAACCACTTCGGGAGATGAATTCTGGCTTTCTCCATCTTTTGTATCACACGCACGTTAATGCATTGTGTCAGCATTGTGCTTTTTGCTAAGACCTCAAATTAATTAGAGCTTAAATTTAGGACAGGGTGAGTCAACAGTAGAAAATGACAGTGCTATTGCTGTTGTGCTTTCACACACGTGACCAAAGCTGTGTATCTGCACTTGCTGGGGCACCCCTGAACTTTTAAGAGCAGATGAGCCCCAGTACAGTGTCAGCTTCAAGTCTCCTTGACCTTTCAGCAGCTCGTGCAGGACCTGCTGTACCAACATGCGAGTGGCTGCCTGCATTCTGCTCAGTCCAGAAGGGAACTGGGCTTCTCTGCACTTGACTGGAAACAACGAGGAGCTGCCTTTGCACCCGGGTGTTGAACATGCCTTAGACACAGCTCAGGACTGAAATCTAACATGGAAACGTTCTCCGGGGATTTCTAACCAATGGTTTGAGAAGCCAGAATGAGATCCGGGGAAGGAGGGGCTACGGCAGATGAGGTGGCTACAAAGGGGTGCATTTCAAAAACTTGGACAGTCTCTTCAGGTGGAGAGGAAATCTACTTCTGATTATATTCACACTTCCAGAAAAACTGACAAGTGAAGATGAATGCAGGAGACTTTCTTTCCAGGATACCCCGCAGACCTGTTGGGGTTCTCCGAAATAGCTGCTTCACTCATGCTCTTAAGTAGATTTCAACTGCTTTGATGTGTTAAATGGATTTTGCTCAATTGAAGAAGTTAGTAGTGCTTTATTTGAAATCTTGCTTCATGCACACAGCAAATTTTTCCGTGGAAGAGCTCATTTTAAGCCTGGGGATGATAATGGATAAATATCAGGACATTTGCTTTCAGTTTCAGCCCAGAGGTAATGGCCAGAACTTCAGAGAGCTCTCTTAAGTGCTGAGAAAGAGATGTCATTTTCCAGAAGATGTCAGAACACAGTTGAGCAGTAATTTGGAAACTCATTTCTTGGCAAACTTTCTAAGTGCTACCTTTGGAGATTTTTTAAAATGCTGTTTCTGTATTCACCATTTTTATTTCTAAACTTTAAATGTACTTTCCTTTCTTTCTCTTTTTTCTTCTTTATCTGTCTCATGCTAAAATACCCCATGAATGCACCATCCTTTCAGATTTTGGTTCGGATCATTTGATGGTTACGTGCACAACACTCTCACTAGACACAATAAGCACTGCAAAGTAGGACTGCTGGTATATAATAATATAGGGAATTTACACTTTGCCGTAGTTAAAATTTGGGTAGACCAGAAACAGGTTGGGCAAGCTTAACTATCCTCCTGTTGGTGATAGAATCTGAGTATTTTTCTGACTGAAGAATTACATCATCCTCCGTTTCTGCAGTCAAACTGCCACGAGCTACTTCTGTGAGATCATTTCTCTGAATGAGCTGTTTCTTATCTGGAAAAGGACTTGTGAGGTGCACTAAAGGTCACACAGAAAAAAAAAAATGGAAGCACTACTCCATGAACATCCTTGTCCAAACCCAGAAGTTGCAGAAAAAAATGAGCTGCAAATACCTGTGTGCTACCTGTGTGGAAAACGAAGACAAACAGGAGGCTCAGCACCGGGACCCTCAGAGGAAGGCTGAAGTGCCTTTGTCCTGCTTCCCTTCCATGGGAGGACTGAAATACACCTGTGATGTTCTCCAGGAAGCCAGGGAGGCTCCTGGGATTTATGGCAGCCTCCTATAAAGCTACAGCAGCACAGGAGACCCGTCAAGGATTTTGTGGTTGGCCAAGCCAGCGTGGGCTGAGCATCATTAGATAAGGATGATCAGAACTGCCAGAAACAGGCTGTGCTGGAGGAGAGAGAGGGAAGGAAAAGCAACACACCCACCTGACCTAAGGGCAGAATCTCTGCCTCCTACTACAACTGGAAACCAGTTGAGAGTTCTGTGGTGGTAGTAAAAGCAGAGCAATAAAGGGATTTAATGGCACTTCAAGTAAACACAGAACATAAATATTTAAATATTCCTTGTGTGTACTTTTCTAAAGTAGGTCGAGTTATGATGTTCTGAATGTCATATATCACAGGTAAAAGAGGGAGGACATTTGGAACCTAAACGATAGTTAAACCCACTTTTTTTTATATAGGTCTACCATAGCTGCTGAGGCAATATTTGCTTTATTGTGAAGATTCAGAGAGCACTATGACCCTCTCTTTCCACGTTACTGCCTAATGTTAATCTCCTCAAAATCTACATTCTGGAACTATCTTTCAAACGTAATGAACATATGTGGTCTTGAAGAAAAAGCTTTAAGCGCTGCAAGCACTCACCGTCTTGGAGATTATACCTAATTATTTAGTCACATCAGTAAGGTGTTTGAAGGATAACACTAGACACTAGTATTTAAAAATGTTGTTTCAACTTTTCTTTTTTTCTTTTTTTTTAAGAAAAGGTTTTGACTTCCAAGCTTTGACACTTCCCATACTGTATCCAAGGAAGGAAAGGAAGACCTCCCTATCTCAACTCATTATCGCCCATAAAAGCCTCACCACATTGAATTTATCTGGCCAGGACAGACCCTGCATGCAGTCCCGTCACACCCTGAAGAGGACGAGTAAGATTCCAAACGAAACCCTCATCTTTTAAAACTTATTCTGAAAAACGGACCGAACTTGTACTGCCTTTGATGTATTCCGACGTGCTCCGTTATGTTTATATGTAGGAACACAAAGACACTGTCAGTCTGTTGGTGTCACGTTTGTACCAGTCAAACATCAATCAAATAGCCCAGGCGAGATCCTGCTCCTTTCACGGAGCGCTTCCAACACGTCCGGTCCTTGGCAGGGCACGGATTTACAGCGCATGGAGCGTCTGCAGCCGAGCCCCCACTCCCTCCACCGCTTCTCCTCCATCCCGCCCCGGGACTGTGCCATTTATTAACACCGGTACGTGGCCGTTTCCTGCCTTACTGAGAGTTTCCGTCATCGATGCCCCACGGCTCCATCTCCGCCTTTCTCCCACACAGATCCCCCGCGCCCGGGAGCTTCGCCCACCCCTGCCGGCGGCCGCCCGCTCCCTCCCAGCCCCGCGGGGCGCCTGCGGCGGGGCCGGGCCCGCGGGCACCTCCCTCCCTGCATCCCTCCCTCCCTGCGTGCCGCGGGATGCGCTGCCGGGCGGGCGGGCGCACACGGACGGCGCTCCCCGGGGGCAGCGGCGGAAGGCAGAACCATGTCTCCGGTGAGCGGCCCGGGGCGAGCGGTGGGGCTGCGGGGCAGCCGCACTCCCGTGGCCGGGCTGGGTAACCTCCCCACGGCCACCACCGGGCACACCGGAGCGCGGGGTGATGGGCGCTGGGGCGGGAGCGGCGCGGGCGTAGGGGGGCGGCTCCGCCGCATCGCGTCCCGCTGCGGCGCGGGC